>JAMKCH010066733.1:0-145186 GCA_023653785.1 Ophioderma brevispina
TGTATCGCTGGTTTTCAGAGCGTCGTTGTAGACTGCTGATGCGTTGTTGAAATTTAATCTCTGTGTATGAAATATCTGATATAGCGTCTGCTTTATGGAGCTGGTAGGTTCTTGATGATGTTCCGTGGGGGTGGAGAGCGTGTTGATGTAGACTGGTGCGGTCGTTGGGATTGGTATGGATTGTATTTTCCGTTGTCCCAAGTGAGAGTGATGGTCGAGGAAGTTTAGTTGCCTTTCAGAGTGCAGTCGATGGTGATGTTGAGACCGGGAGATCTCTGAATGTCTTGATGATTTCCCCTTTCCTGATTCTGTCGGAAGCGGTGCCGGATGTTCTGTGTAAACTGCTAAGCCGTCGTCTCAAGAGTCAATTTTCCCCTGTCGAACTTCTTGGATAGTATGTTGAGGGGTAACAGCCCGATGAGTCCAAACTTCAGCGCCGTCGGAGCTGCCCTGGTGACGTCGACAGTTCGTGACACAAGTCATTATTTCTCTTCTGTTTACGACACAAGTCATTATTTCATTCTTTGGTGACACAAGTCATTATCTCTCTTTTTCTTCCAAGGGTTGCCTCCGTGAATCGATCGACGTCCTGGAATGGAGGATGAGGTTCGATGTACGCCCCTGGAGATGCGCGAGTATTTCCTTGCGAACGTCAGTGCTTTCTTGAGTAGTCCTCTGTGATGGATGGGGAAAAGGGCGAGTTATGTATTCGAAGCTGATGAAAGGGCGTGATTGTCTTTTGTCTTCAAGTTTCTGGAACCTTCTATAACTGAGGTTGAGTTGAGGCCACTGGTGTCGACTGACTTGTGCAGATCTGAATGTGCTGGGTTATTCTGTCGAGAATGGATTTGCTGATGAGTCCGATTTTGCTTTGCGGTGTGAAAGCAGATTAGTCCGGCGGGAGCCATCGTCCGGGGCTCTAGCATAACGGAAATAACGCGTGACACTACTGTTTGGCGGTAAAGAAGTCAACTGAATCGATTGCCCTGTCGTTCACCATTGTTCCCGGACTATGATAGCCCGGACAATGGTTTACTTCACAACGGTTTTGGATTCTTCATGGTTAACTTGTTGGCACAGTTCTCTTTGTGGTCTTAAGCGTACTCTATTAGGATTAAGTCATTATCCATTATATACATTACCATATAAACAAAGTCTATAAACTGTTTTAATTTATATTTCGTCACGGTTCCCTTTGTTTATGCATTTTTTCTCAAATTGTTTGCCTAAAATATAACTTTTTTTACAACCACGTGGCACGTAAATACAACGTTTGTATGATGCCATAGCTCCTACGTGTGAAAATTGGTCAGAGGATTTTAATAACGTTTTAGTTCTTAATATTGTTTTTTAAACAAGTCAAAAACCAACAAAACTTGTGAAGCTGAGATTTCCCCCGTTATTTTAAGTTCCTGGAATGGGTTAGTGTTGTTACGGCAGGACCGTTATGTTCGTTCTGCACGTTGGAGACCAGCTGCCAGTCAACAGGCGCGTAGCTACCATAGGGTCAGAGTGGACAAGTCCAACGGGCCACGAGAGGTTAGGGGCCCAAGAGATTGGAGAAAAGAGAGAGGAGAGAGGAGGGGGGAGAAACAAAAAAATGATAACATTTGCAAAAATTTCAAAACAGGGCCTAATGCTACCACACCGTATTTATTAATTTAGGGCCCCTCGATAGAATGCCTTTCTACTGGTAAGCGAGAGGCCCTATCTTAAGGCTTGAACAGAGAAGATTTGGGGGCACCCAATATGTGTCATCTGTTAGGATCTCATATAGATAAGATCCCAAATACTCTTACCTTTGCTTTGGTTACAGAAATGCCTGTGAAAGTGAAAACCAAAATGCAATTTTCATTTGCTTAATTTCAATAGAAAAAATATATAGGCTGAATTTGGTTACCAAGAAATAGGATTTCAGCTATCCTTTCAACATGGGGACCAATTTTAATAAAAAAGGTTTTACATTGGTGCAACATCAGAATTTTCATATTTTAGTGACACCTGTTATGTGAAATCTCTCGTTGCAACCTTTATGTCAATGTAAGCAAGTCTTCATTTTTTGATACAGATTGCGAGAGGCTATATTTAAAATGTCAATGTAGGCAGGTCTACATTTTAAAATATGACTAGAGCAATTTACAGGGCACCTAATAGGGCCCTCCCCAGGGAGGGGGCGGAGGGGGCGCGCGCCTCCGGTAATTCTGCAAATTCTTGCAAAATCAGCTCATTTTGAGCGATTTGGGACCAGTTACAGCCTGGTCAGCCCCGGTAATTTTGACCATTTTTCAAATCCTCGATCCGCCATGCCTATACCAAAATCTAATGGCGTTTGATTCAGTGGATCTTGTTATGGGCTCGCAGTGAGCAAAGTGGTAGCTGTTACTAGAAATTTTTGGATCCCTTTTGAGCTATTTGACCCCCCACCCAATGGGAAATTCAAACCGGCCATTTTACTCATTATGACTAGCACTATTTTTTTAGATAACGAGGAATTGGGGGCCCCGAAAGTTCTAAAAATAAATGCGAGTTTGGAGAAAAAGAAAGGTCTCATGGAGGGGCCCTAGAAGACTAAAGCATCGTGGGGGATTCTGTGGACCCATGTTTCTGGCTCCAAGATGACGTGTGTGTTTTATCTAACATTTTGGACCCACTTTTGCTGTATTTGAACCACAAGTGGCACGTTCAGCCTTAATGCTATTCATTAACGTATAACACTAGTTTCTGCAGAAGAAATGCGCGTAGGGCCCCGAAAATTAAAGGCGCCCTAAAGATATTGGACGGAAAGCAGTGGCGTCGTAACCAGAGGGTGCCCGTGGGGAATCTTGCCCCCGAAAAAAAATTACTAACAAATTAATATATGCTGCCCCCTCCCCCCTGAAAAAAAAACGAGTCCACATGTTCCCAGAAACTTCTTAAGGACACAAAATATGTTTTATCATGGCCTACACTAAACCATAAAATACCTAACCCTAAGGTCAAAAAATGAAAAAAAATCATCTCTAACACGTATGTCAAGATTTTCGAGGGGGTCGGGATCTCAAAGTATTATGTAAGCTCTTGTTAATTCATTGGGCTTGTTGAACTTAGAATCCACAGTTTTTCGGATACATATAGGGGGGGGGGGCCCCAATTGTTGTTTTGTCCAGGGACTCCGACATGCTAGCTACGCCATGCCAGTCAATCCCTGTTTTTTTTACAGATTTATTTTTAACAGTGTTGTAGAAACTACCCAATAATTTTTGCCAAGGTTATATGCAAGAATCTATGGTTCTCCCGGTGGAAAGATATAGTATAATGTCACTGGGAATTAGGTTGTAACTGACGAGAAAACAAAGAACACCTTACCCAAAGTGACACATTTTTTAAGGGTTGGAATTAGCGGATACGGAGCGTACCCAAAGCTTGTTGAAATTTTCATGACATTTTGGTATCGCGAAAGAAGAAAAGAAACATGTGTGCCATTTTTTCCCAAAAAAGGCGTTTTGGAGTTATGTCACCTAATGCGTTTTCAAGTTACCATAGACAGGGACTGATTTTAGCAGTATCCAAAAGGGGGCAATTTTGTGAAAAACTACACATTTGGTTTATTTTTGTCCTCAAGTAAGTGATGAGTATAAGATGATGTTTTGTATTATTAGACAGTCCAGCAGAAAGCGTACAAGTACGTATACGTAAGTACGTACATAAGTCATAATTTCCCACAGTTCAATGCAAACTTGTTAAAAATACATTAAGTTTTACTATTCACTCGAGACAGTTTATTTTTAACAGTTCTGAAGCTGTAATCCTCACTACCAAAATTGTTTGCCTAAAATAAAATTTTTTACAACCACGTGGCAACGTAAATACAACGTTTGTATGATGCCATAGCTACTACGTGAAAATTTGGTCAGAGGATTTTAATAACGTTTTAGTTCTTAATTATTGTGTAAACAAGTCAAAAACCAACCATAACGTGAAGCTGAGATTTTACACCGTTATTTACGTTCCCTGTACTGGGTTCGTGTTTTACGGCACCGGTGATTTTACGTTCTGACTGTTGGAGTCCCAGCTGCCAGTTCAACAGGCGCGTAGCTACCATAGGGACAGAGTGGACAAGTCACGGGCCACGAGAGGTTAGGGGCCCCAAGGAGATGGGAGAAAAGAAGAGAGAGAGAAGAGAGGGAGGAGAGAACAAAAACTGATATACATTTGCAAAAATTTCAAAACAGGGCCTCCTAATGCTACCACTCTTTCTTTATTAATTTAGGGGCCCCTTCTATAGAATTGCTTCTACTGGTAAGCGAGAGGCCCTATCTTGAAAGGTGCAACGAGAGATTGGGGGCACCCCTACTATGGTGTCAATGTAGTGATCTCATCTAGATAAGATCCCATAATTTCTACTTGTTTTGGGTACAGACAATGCTCGAGTGAAAACAAAATGCAATTTTCATGTGTAATTTCAATATAAAACAATATATAGGCGGACTTTTGATACCAAGAAATAGATTTCAGCCTAATTCCTTTCACATGGGGACATTTTAATAAAAAGGTTTACATTGGGCCAACATCGAATTTTCATTATTTTCGGACACGGTTATGTGAATCTCTGTTGCACTTTTAATGTCAATGTAAGCAAGTCTGCATTTGATACCGAATGCGAGAGGGCTATATTTAAAATGTCAATGTAAGGCCGGTCGACAGTTAAAAAATGGATATGAGCCAATTACCAGGGCCCCTAATAGGGCCCTCCAGGGAGGGGGCGGAGGGGCGGCGCGCCTCCCGGTAATGCGGCAAATTCTTGCAAAATTCAAGCCCAGTTTGAGCATTTTGGACCAGTTACAGGCCCTTCAGCCCCCGGAATTTACATTTTTCAAATCCTGGTCCCGCCATTGGCCTATACCAAATCATTAATGGCGTTTGATCAGTGATCTGTATGAGGCTCCGCCAGGTGGTTGGTTGCTTGTACTTGAATTTTGGATTCCTTCTGAGCCTATTTTGAAAATGGGAAATTCAAACCGGCATTTTACTCATTACTGTTCTGAGCATATTTTTTTAGAATAAACGAGGGAATTGGGGCCCCGAAAGTTTACAAATAAATGAGAGTTTGGAGAAAAGAAAGGTCATGGAGGGGGCCTAGCAGACTAAAGCATCGTGCATGTGGAGTCTGTGACCCATGATATGGCCCCAAGATGACTTGTTGTGTTTATATTCACATTTGGACCCACTTCTGCCGTATTTAACACAATGGCACGTTCAGCCCTTAATATATCATAACGTATAACACTAGTTCTGCAGAAAGGAGCGAGAGTCGGGCCCGAAAATTAAAGGGCCCTAAAGATATTGGACGGCCGAAGGGAAAGCAGTGGCGTAACCAGAGGGTGCACTGTGGGAATCTTGGCCCCCCGAAAATACTAAACAAATTTTAAGATCTGCGTTGCCCCCTCCCCCCTGAAAAAAAACGAGTTCAAACAATGTACCCTTAATAACTTCGACAGGAAACAAAATTTGTTTTATTCATGGGCCTCTACACTACACAAAGACCCTAACCTAGTCCAAAATGAAAAAAAATCATCTAAACACGTATTTCAAGATTTTCGAGGTCGTGGATCTCAAAGTAATATGTAAGCTCTTGTTAATTCATTGGGCTTGTTGAACTCTGATCCAAGTTTTCGAGCATACCTATAGGGGCCCCAATTGTTGTTTTGTCCACGGGCCCCGAACATGCTAGCTACGCCACTGCCAGTCAAATCCCTGTTTTTTTACAGATTTATTTTTAACAGTGTAGAAACTACCCAAATAATTTTTGCAAGGTTATATGCAAGATCTATGGTTCTACCGCTGGACTAGATATAGTATAAATGTCACTTTGGAATTAGGTTGTAACTGACGAGAAAACAAAGAACACCTTACCCAAAGTGACACATTTTAAGGTTGGATTATCGGCTACGGCTTCGTACCCAAATCTTGTTGAAATTTTCATGACATTTTGGTATTCGCGGAAGAAACATGTGTGCCATTTTTTCCCAAAAAGGCGTTTTGGAGTTATGTCACCTAATGCGTTTTCAAGTTACCATAGACAGGGACTGATTTTAGCAGTATCCAAAATGGGGCAATTTTGTGAAAAACTACACATTTGTTTCATTTTTTTCCTCAAGTAATTGATGAGTTATAAGATTGATGTTTTGTATTATTAGACAGTCCAGAAGAAAGCGTACAAGTACGTATACGTTCAAGTACGTACATACGTCATAATTTCCCACAATGCAATGCAACTTGTTAAAGAAATACATTAAGTTTTTACATTTCACTCCGAGACAGTTTTATTTTTACAGTTCTGAAGCTGTAATCTTCACTACATAGAGTTTTGAATCTTATCAACAAAATGTATGTGCGGATTTGTGATATCTTTTTTCAAATAAAAGATATTCATTAATTAAGAAAATTGATATGACGTCATCAGTGACATTTTATTCAATAATCAAATTTCGACACATAAAATCAAAATTTTGACAGATAGAATTTATTTATAATGTTTATAATGTTTGTTAATGTTCTTTATAATTTGGTGACGTATGTACGTACTTGTACGTATACGTACAAGTACGCTATCGTCTCCACTGTTAGAGAAATATCAAACGTCCATACAATTTTTTATTTTTCTGTGTGTCATCAAAAACAAAGACTACTTGGTCACAACAAGACCTTTTTTGGATGAATACTTCCAGAAATACTGAAGTATCCACTTTTCATAATTTTTCCTAGCAGAAACTACAACTCCTTTGGTGATGAATAAGGTGTCATATGAAAGGAAATTACATTTAGAAAATTCTCACGTTAGATTTTGCAGATTAAGTGTTTCTATTTGAAATAACAGGTGCTTGTAAGTTCCCCTAAATTATATTTACCTAAAAGAATTTTTCTAAAGAATAAAATACTTGATTTAAAGAATTGTTGTTTTCGAGAAAATCGCATTTCACCAATCGCGAACTCTAAGAGTCGGTAAACATCCCCATATACGATTCAAACGATCAAATCCGATTAAGAAACGAAATGAACAATTGACAATTTATTTTGGCTAATATTCATGAATTCTTACTTGGTAAGATGGTTGTAATAAATTGGAAAAGTTACTCATCTTATCCGTCACACCAAAATTTACGCAAATTAGCATAGTGACGGATGCTGAATTTTTCCCTATATTAAAGCGTTATTCAGCATTCGTCATTATGGAATACAACAATCGGCGTTTTCGAACATACGTCGAACCAACGTGCGTCATCGCGAATCTTCTCCTTTGGTTTATCACATAATGACGGATGTTGAGTGGACTGTCGAGATTCACCGCTTTGAACAGGAAATATAATTTCTAGTAATAGCAATATTATAAATTAATAACATATTTAGCTTGTGTCAGTTATAAATTTAAGATGAGAATATTTATTAATAAAGTATTTAAAACATGGTGGGAAATCAAGTATACACTTCTATGACAGAGGGGTCAACATCCGTCACTATGTAATACACCAAAGTCTCTGTTATGCAACATACGTCAAAATTGCCAAATTTCTAATTAAGATTATTAATTAAGTACTTACAAGTTTCGACACTTGGCATATTTCAAGACTTTGATATTTAGTACCATTTCCCTTAAAGCGGCACTGGCACATTTTCACAAAATATGAAATTTCTTCAATTTGCTCTCAAATGATAGTCTAGACCATTGGAAGAATAGAGATACATTTTAAACATAAAAATAACATCCTCAAAAACAGACGTTAATAAGAGGTTAAAGACATCCAGGTAATTTGTAGGCTAACTTTTAAGTGTTCCATTACTTTAATCAACAAATGTGTGTATTATGAATATCATAGAGTCGGGTGTCTAGAAAAACGGGGACGAAAAACGGGGATGGAAACGGGGACGAAAAACAACAATTCGTTTTTCGTCCCCGTTTTCTAGATTACCTCGGGGTAATCTAGAAAACGGGGTTGGAAAACGGGGACGAAAAACAACATACCGACATGACCGATAATGGATCCTTCATCGGTATGTTGTTTTTCGTCCCCGTTTTCCGTCCCCGTTTTCTAGATCACCCCGGGGTAATCTAGAAAACGGGGGCGAAAAACGACACCCGACCAATTTTATTCATTTATCGCATTCAAGAACATTTAGCCGCACGATTAGCGGCGTCTATCGGCTGCTGAAGACCATTCACGCCGCTGTCCTGTTGACAATCAAAAATACAAAAGACGGAAAGTACTTGTCCAAGAAAAAGGACAAATCCTACGTAAGACCAGGACAGGCTCATGAAACGGCAACACGGAAAATTAGCACTTATATACATACCCTGTACACAATGTATCAGATTCTATGATGTTAAAGTATCACGATACGGTAATTTCTCTGGATCCATCATCGGTGTTGTTTTCCGTCCCCGTTTTAGTCCCCGTTTTCTAGATACACCCTGGGGGGTAATCTAGAAACGGGGAATGGAAAAAGGGGACGAAAAACAACCATACCGACATGACCGATAATGGATCCTTCATCGGTATGTTGTTTTTCGTCCCGAGTTTTTTCTAGATCCCCCCACCCCGGGGTAATCAAGAAAACGGGGATGAAAAACGGGGCCAGGCCAATGTCATCATTTATCGCACGACTTTTAGCCGCACTAATTATAATGAACATTATTAAAAGCGCCAGACCGCCGAAGGTCGCTCACTGCACTGTTGCCTAATAGTAAGACGTGCCATCAGGAATCGTCACAATCATTTCGTTAGATAGGTCGGCTGCTGGCCCAGTGTACACCTAACAGCACTTAGATTGCAACGTTGCACTAAAACAGCTCCCGTATTGCGGGTAGACGAATCAAATTGAGAGTAAAATATCTTGCCCAGGATGACAAACACGTGACCACAGTGGAGGCTTGAACTCACGATTTAACGATCTTAATGATCACGAGTCCTGCGCTTTTCCACGAGGCCACACGTGCTCTCACAGTGGCAATATTCCTAAGTTCATATTCATCTTAGTTCAAGCATCAATTGAATTACAATTTCATTCTTTTCAGGGAAAAAACTTCTGGAAGGGGTGGGGGGTCGGATGGATTTGGGATCCCTGTGTAACAACCACGTACGGCAACACGGAAAATTCAGCACTCTATCTATGGGGGGGGGGGGCGAGGTCGGAGGTATTTGGCATTCTTCGGGAAAATATTTAGGCACTATATATAAATGCCAGTAAACATGTATATAGATTCTATGGTGTTGAAAGGCCTAATGATACGGTCTATTCTGTCATAAACTGTGCGAAAACCGTTTCGGCCAAAAGGCCACACCCATAAAACCAATCTTATACGTTAGCTTCCCGAAAAAATGCGATCAACTATGACAAATTCAGGTCTTGGAAAGGAAATTTGAGCAAAATGTGTGCGCTATGAGCCAGACCCTGTCTTTACGTCGGGTATACGTTGTGGGTGTGTGGGGGGGGGAGTAGGACATGCCAAACCAAAACAGCAACAGAACAGCATCAACTTCCGGCGCACCCGAGTGCTAGTCTTATTCAAAAGACTTACGGGAGGGGGCGCTCTTACGCATATCGAACGGTCACACACACAAACTTGAATTTAAGGTTAGGCCTGGTCACGAATATTTAAAATTCTAAATGACCGTTATTGGAAATTACACTATTTTGCCGCGGGGTTAAACCACTAATCCCGACGGATTTTGAAGTCATAATTTTTTCTTAAATTATCTGATATTACTGAGATGTATTGAACGAAGGCTTAAAAAAAGTTGATTTTGCAATGTTACGGGAACGAGGCTGCCGTAGAAAATACACGTATGAATTCCTAAATGACCGTGTGGAATCCCAAATGCCCAAATCGATCAAATCGTCCGACCCCCCGGTTGTGTGCTGAGGGCCGTAGTTCGTGTGCGGTTTGTAACGTTCGTGCTCGGACCTCTGTGGAGTCAAAGCGTGGTAGGACCCATATACATGAGAATGAGACTAAATTTGAATAAATAAAGTTCTCAACGCAGTCTAAGGGGATATTTTAAATGGAGCGAAAATTGAAAATTTCAATGCATTTTATCAAACTTTCTTATACTGGAACTAAAAGTTCGCAGAAAAAAAATTGCTTTAAATGATGTTTTCTTGCCGATGGTCAAAATGGAATGAATTCATCAAGCGGTTTTGGAGGAATCAATCAGGCATATTAATGCGAATTAGGGATTTTTCCATTGAGCTCCACAGGAGCCTGTGCAACCTCCAAAAATCCGAACTCTAGTATCGAACATTGTGGCGTCTTTCCCCCTGTTTTCTGTCATACTGTGCGAAAAACGGTTTAATACAAAAAGCCACACCCATAAAAACGAATCTTCACGAAAACAATGCGATTAACTATGACAAATCAGGTTGGCGAAAGGAAATTTGAGCAAAATGTGATGCGATATGAGCCAGACCTGTCAATACTTCGGGTAAAAATACGTGTGTTGCACGAGCGCCGTAGTCTAGTGTACGTTTGTATACGTTGGTGCGCGGACCTCGTGGAGTCAATAGGCGTGGTAGGCCCCATATACATGAGAACAGAAACTAAATTTGAATAAATAACGTTCTCAGCATTCTATGGATTTTTGAATGGCGCGAAAATTGAATTTTCAAAGCAGTTTTCTCAAAATTCTTCTACGAACTAAAAGTTCGCGAACCAACTTGCTTTAAATGATGTTTGTTCATAATGGTAAAAATTGGACTGAATTCCTCAGCGGTTTTGGAGGACATCAGGCTATAATGCCATTTAGGGATTTTCCTTAGAGCTCCATAGGGGCTCGGCAACCTCAAAATCCAACTCTAGTATCGAACATCGGCGTCCTTCCCCCATCTAATAAATACCCAGTAAACAAGGTATATAGATCTGTGATGTTAAAGTCTCATGATACGGCAGGCGGTGGCGGGCCAAGCCTCATTCATTATAGCAATTCACCAAAACGTCAAAAGAAATTACAGCAATACGCAAACCACAAACAATTTGGGTGCTTTGATGTGGATTGATAGGGTGTTCCATGACCTACATACGATCTCGTCCCGTTCGTTATTAATACAAAAATCAGAAATCACCCTTCAGTGGAGTGGATTCTTCAAAACTCCCACGGTTTTGAATACGAAAATATTCCTTGACAAACATACAAAAAAATCAGAATTTTTCGTCAAGATTTCGCTTTTACGTGTTAAACCAAATGGCGACGTCTGAAATGGGATTTCTTGGCCGCCCTCCCCTGTGATACGGTATTTCTTTTCTGGATCCAGTATCATAGGTGTGTTGGTTTTCGTCCCCGTTTTCCATCTCCGTTTTTCGTCCCCGTTTCTCGTCCCCGTTTTCTAGAAAACGGGGACGGAAAAACGACACACCGATGATGGATCAGAAAAAAATGACCGTATCATGAGACTTTAACATCATAGAATCTAGATTATACATTGTTTACAGGGTATTGAATAGAGTGCTAATTTTCCGCGTTTGCCGTTCATGCGCGTCCTGGGTATTTATGTGGATTTGTCTTTTTTTGGACAAGTACTTCCCGTCTTTTGTATTTTTGTTTGTCAACAGGACAGCGGCGTGAATGGTCTTCAGCAGCCGGTAGACGCCGCTCAAATTCAACAACTCAACTCAACGTGTTGCCGTACGTGTTGTTAGACAGGGATGCCAATTAAATCCGAACCCCCTCCACCCCCCGTGCAGAAGTTGTTTTCCTCCGAAAAAGAATGAAATGTAATCTAATTGATGCTTGAACTAAGATGAAAATGACTAAGTGCGGCTAAAAGTTCTTGAATGCGATAAATGAATAAAATTGGTCGGGTGTCGTTTTTCGTCCCCGTTTTTCGCCCCCGAAAGGATCCATTATCGGTCATGTCGGTATGTTGTTTTTCGTCCCCGTTTTCCATCTCCGTTTTCTAGATTACCCCGGGGTAATCTAGAAAACGGGGACGGAAAACGGGGACGAAAAACGACACACTGATGATGGATCCATCATCGGTGTGAATTTTTTCGTACGTCTCCGTTTTCCATCCCCGTTTTTCGTCCCCGTTTTCTAGACACCCTCATAAGTCGTACTCATTGATAATAAAACCACAAAGGTTACAGAACGGTCAAACGGGGTTCATGCCGTGCAAATCATGCATACGGCATGCGTTTTCTTGTGTTAAACGCCATTTCCGTCGTCTGCTGAATTAATGTCGCCGGCGACATTAATTATAAAATCGTTCTGTTTACCCATTAGGACGTTAATTTGGTTTTAATCATTTCAGGTGAGGGCTAATGTATATAAAAGGTTAAACCATGCAAAAATATCAAGTTTGAAAAATCTTGAGGGCGCACTATTTTCAAATGTGCCAGTGTCTCTTCAATTTCGTAAAAATGATAAAAATTCAACATCCGTGACTATGTAATACACCCGACGATATTTTATTTATACACATATCCCTGGAGTTCCAGCTTAAAGGCGCCTTCCATTTAAGCTGGGAAAAATTATATAATGAAAAAATTAGGGAATTAAAAAAATAAAATAAATTAAAACACTAAAACAAATCCTACTGTCTTGAAACTGCAAAAATATATGGAGGAAAGGTAAATCCTTACCATAGTCAAGTTTGGACTAAATTGATTTAGGTGATTTGATTTTATGTAAATTTTTCTGAAGGAATCTTTTACCCATGTCAAAGAAAGCAGAAATCGTAAAAATTATAAATCATTTTTAAAGCTTATAAAAGTTGGAAAGCTCACAAAATTACAAAGAAGCGTAAGTATAGGCTTAAATATAGTACCGAGATTATTATATTGTACTTACAATATCGTCAGTTTGGAATCGTGATCGAGTATGGGTCGACATTGTTGCAGTCAACAGGTAGTAAAGTTGTCACATCGTGAGAATCAATAGCTATTAATGAGTACCAATTACGCGATGCACATTAAAGTAATTCATAAAAATAATCACCTGCGTAGAAACTAAGAGTAATTTATTCTCAATTGCAAAAGCGTGTAGTTTCATTTCAAAATTTCCGGTATAGCTTTATTTCCACTTCGTTTGCGATCAGTTATCAAGTACGCATATTTGTTAATAGATCAGTGCATTATTTTTTAGGTTTGTAATTACGGTATTGTAAATATAGGTTTTCCCGGCCAATTTCACAATTTACGTGTTCCATTTTATAAGAGGTTCATTCTTTTTCTCGCGAAATTAAACGACGTATATTGGTATTTCAATTTAGCAAAACGGCATTCAATTTCGTTAACACTTAAGTGTATAAGGTCTTGTGTACTCCCGTTAGTGTATAAGGGGGGTACCGATTGTACCGATTCAAAATGGCGGTCCATAAACCGATTTTTGCAACGCGCACCCAATTCTCCCGCCAAAAAGGAAAAACACTTTCCCGAAGGACTTTTTCCATAAAATTTGGCTCAAAATAGCAGAACATAAATACATTTACATTGCTGAAATAAAATTGAAAAAGTTAATCGAGTACGGTTTAAGGGGCAAAACAAATTTTGAATAGCGCCACCAAAATGATTAATTATACTAATTAGCATAATAATGCCATGGCCGATTTGGTTTTTTTGCACCAAAATATGCGCAACTAATATTTAGGCAATTACATAAAAATGGCGCACGAAAAACAAAATGTTTGCTCCACATGGACCCCCCTTATACACTTTTAAGTGTGTGTGTGTGGGGGGGGGGCCTTGTGGTAGTCCATAATTGAACCTACGCCATCGGCTCTTCTTCGCTCCTATAGCTGAACAAAGAACATCCTGTTTGCAAGCAATCCTTTGATTAGCTCAGTCAAGCGGATATCCTTGGTGAGTTCCAAAATCTTATGGAGTAGGCATCTGTGATTAACAGTGTCGTAAGCTGCTGATAGCTCATCAAACACAACTCCGGTTACCAAACCCTTCTCGAAACCATCCTCGATGTGTTGAGGTAGGTTGAGTACTTGGCTGGTTGTTGATTTGCCTGGCCGGACCAAACTGATGTTCTGGTATGAGTGTTCGTCTATCCAAGGTGCGATACGGTTGAGCAGTAGACTCAAAGAACTTGTAGGTATGGACTGGGAGTGATATTGGTCTATTTAGTTCCACTTCAATCTATGAAAAATACGAGGTTCACCTGACAAAATAATTGTTAAAGAAGGTTTTCTTGCGGTAACTCGCAGAAAGATCTCCCAAACAACATATTCAAAAAGGTAGAAAAAGGGAAGCCTGGCAAGACATGCTAATTTGCATTTATTTTATGTGGATATACGCCCATATTTCGACAAAGATATATAGCTCATAAATGCATGTTAAGAGAGATTTTCCATTTTTCGGTTAGTTTTTTAACATGTTTTGCATGGCTATGCCTGCAAGGTGTGTAGCACTTGCAATTGATATATTAAAGTGGAAAGTGATGGTCATTATTCAAGATGGCCGCAATTTTCCCGCCAATATTAATTTTGCATTCTAGATGATTTGTCAGACTGCAATCGGGATGAGGAGATCTTTATTTAGCAAATTATTATCAGAGAGTATTTATTCAAACACATTGGGTCAACTAGTGCCGGGGGAGGGGCACTCCCTATGCGAAGTGATGGGTATATGTGCCTTGGCCTGGTGAAAAATAGGTCCCTTCCCTGGGTCCTTTCAGATAAAATGTACCCAAAAATACGGTCATTCGGTACACAAGCTGAATAAAAATGGGGTAATCCAGTATGAAACTTTAGAAGGGGGGGGGGGCAATGATGTTAAAACCTGAAGTTAAAATAGGAAGTGCCTCTTTTCCCGAGTTCAAATTGCCATGAAATTATAAAATTGCTGCCATGAAATTATAAAATTGTTAAAATGTGCACGTAGGCTGCGAAAAGTTTGAATTTGGGTGTTCAAATTCTTTAAAAAAAAGGATAATTTTATGCAAACTTGTGATAAAAGTGGATAGCAGGAAAGAAGAAAATGGGGGTCATTGAGTATGTGAACATTTTAAAAAGGGGGTCATTTGGTAATAGCCTGGGTAATAGGTAGGGCAGCATCATAAAAAGGCGGTCAAGCATTCTAGACGTCACCAAAGTCAGCATCTCACAGACCTTGCACAACATCTACTATAAAGCATCATTGAGAATGCTGCAGATAAAGTCAGCCTACATATAAATGCCAAAGAGACGGAATACAATACATGACCGTCAATGAGGAAGAGAATCATCAACCTATCTGCACTACACACGGTACCCAACTCAAAAAGGTTAGACCTCGGGTCCTATGATGGACAGCATGAAAGATTCATGAGTTAAAGGGCCGTGATCTGATAGCTAATAGCATCGTCCCCATACTCCAAGATTTTACCGGAAGTGGTCAGCATTTTGGTATTTGAAGAAAGCTACTATTTTTCTAATTTATCCTGTGAAATCTTAGGGCTAAAGGATATTTGGTTTGGAAGTTATGAGCGAAAATGTACCCCATTTTAGTCGACCGATATTAATTTTACACATATAGGGCTAAGAAAATCATGTTTTTAGCTCTCACATGAAAACGGGTTGAAATATCAGCGCAAAATTCTACAGATGGGGTTTAGGTGTGAAGCCCATTCTATCAAGATGAAAACTTTATTTACTTAAATCGGGTCGTCCCCTTTTAATATATTGTATAATAACCAAAATATAGGCAAAAATGGCACATAGGTTTATGCAAATTAACATGTCTTGCCATGCTTCCTTTTTTCTACCTTTTTGATATGTTGTTCGGAAGGGTTTGTACAACAAGCTAGAGCAAGAAAACCTGTAGCAATTTTGTCCAGGTCATACCGTAGATTGAGTGGACTATATAGCTCTTGGGATTAGATTGTCATAACATGTGCTTTCCTCCAGATCTTAGGGAATCTGTAGGAAATAAGGCAGCAATTG
Organism: Ophioderma brevispina; assembly: GCA_023653785.1. Taxonomy (NCBI): domain Eukaryota; kingdom Metazoa; phylum Echinodermata; class Ophiuroidea; order Amphilepidida; family Ophiodermatidae; genus Ophioderma; species Ophioderma brevispina. The sequence goes on from JAMKCH010066733.1 coordinate 15,898, forward strand.
TAGAGCTCAAGAAGCCATTCCTTTGCTACTGGGCCGAAGTTTTTCAGCTGTCAAGGCCTACTGCTTTTCCTGGTTGAAGTTTAGCAATACCGGATTCCAATTCGTCCATGTTGAAAGGGCGAGTGAAACCAGGGTCGTCACTAAACCTCTTACGGTCTAGTTTGATCTCCTTGGGATTCTTGCTGCTCTTGTCATTTAAAAGCAGGTGGTGGGCAACTTGATTGGGTGTAACATTCGGCTGCTGTGGAGGTTCTGTTGGATCCCCTTGAAGCTTTGGGATGGTAGACCATGCTTTCTTGCTGTAATGGGTCATGTCGGCGGATTCAATTAAAGCATGCCAGGTTTTGATCTTTTCATGGGAGATCCTCTCAGAGACTTCCTCACCTTTAGAAGTTGCTTTAGCTGAGAAAGGATCAGCCTACAGCCTCTGGGTATACAACTCCGGGCAATCTTGTTCATTGGTTGAGCAAATTGTATACAGGGTGTCTCAAAAAGAAAGAATTACACAGAACTCTTGGTGACCATATACTTAAACAAAAAGTGAGTATCACATTTGATAAATTTAAAGACATCTTAACCACAATTATTTGTAACCTTTTAATGTAAAACATCACTCGATGCGGTTCAGTAGTTTTGAAGACATAAGACGATTATGTAACACTTGTCAATGGACATTCCTTCCAAGTTTTGTAAAAAGTGATTCAGACAGAAAAGGCGAGAAATAATCAATACTTCTTTCTTTTCTTTTACAGCTTTATTTCCTGAAAAAACAAAATAAGATAATAAATTATATTGTACACCAGGTTCAACATAATACTGCACATACATTACAAAAGAAATTTTAAAATCTTTTCTTTGTCACTTAAAAAAATGAAGAAATATGAAGAAATGGTTCAGCTGGACATTCTTCAGCTTTGACAAATTAATGTTACTACCATGGCTGTCGTAACTCGCAGGCAATTTCTTTTTTATTTAATTTCAATTTATATCATCAGGCGGCTTTTTAGAAGTTCTGTTTGAAATTGATATTGAAAACGAAAGTAAATTTGATATTCAACTGGGTGGGGCATTATAAAAACTAAATAAATATATTTGTGTTTTTGTGTTTGTTGGTTTTTCTGTTTGTTAAGAATTGATTCAGGTGTGTAGATTTTCCGTTTTTATTAAAATGCTTCTCAAGAATTTGCATATCCAGCATTGCCAACAAATTAAAGTAAAAATTAAATGTTAAAATAGTGTTCAGTTTATCCACCTGTTAAGTATTGATTTAAACTTCTCAATTCATTCTATGCATTGCCACCCCTAGTCAATAAATATTTCACATTTTCTACAGATGTTATTGGTGTGTTTTCTAATAAAATAACGATCTTGTGTTGACCCATGTTTGGTTTTTCTTGTTGGATGTTGTATAATTGTCACGGTAATAGTTTATTACAAAATAGAACTCCACAACAATATTAACAAGCCGGTTTTTGGGAAATGAAAAGAAAGCGTGAACAGATAACACTAGTAATCAGCGGTAGTTAGTTAACATCAAATCTGCGTTATTGTGAGCGAACTTGGAAGGAAGTGTCATGACATGTGTTACTAATCGCTGATTTCTTCAAAACTAATGAACCGAATTGAGTGATGTTACATTAACATCGTTACAAAAAGTAATGTGGTTTAAGATTCTTTTTAAAATTTCTCCAAATGTGTACTTACGCTTTGAAGTTATGGTTCGCCTATAGTAATAGGGTGTACTTCGTTATGAGACACCCTGTAGTATGGGGTTTTTTCGGACCAATCCTCTTCACATTTGGTCAAAGTCATCAGTGAATCCTTGCCACTGCTTTCCTTTAGTGAAAGTGATGCTTTAAAAGGCAACTTGTTGTCCTTACTGCAGCGTTGACTTGGATCCAGATTGGTCGATGTCGAGTTAGTGCATGGGACAGGAGACAGAACATTCTTGTACCAAGTTAGAGATGATTTCTACACAATAGCTAGATCAAAATTGTAACCTCTGTTCCAACGGGCACTATAAAATGATGGCGACAGCTTAGAGTCGTGAAGGAGACGTAAATGTTGACTGTCTATCCATTCTTCGGCAGCTTGTTCGTCTTTATTAGTTTCATTGTAGCCCCATTGGGTACTATGGCTGTTGAAATCACCAATGAAGAAGTGAGGTTTGGTGGGATTCCCGAGGATGAATTGAGGATACTTGAAGTCTATTGATGGAGGTTTTTAAAATGATGTAACTATGACATAGCTGAGCTCAATAGTGAGGATTTTGATGTTGTTGTCAGCCGACATTGATTTTGCTTCTACATTGGAGCCTGTTTTCAAAAATATAGCACTTCCATGTCTATGTGGCCTCTCGATGGCTAAGACCATTCCTGGTATGGTTGGGCGATGGTTTTCGATTCCTCTGCGGGTTTCCTGCAGACATAGGACATCGCATTGGATGTTGTTACACATATCAGCGATGATGTTACTTTTTTGCACTAGAAAAAAACCCTCTACGTTCAATAACACTATAGTCAAGGCAGACCTTAGAAAAGGCCTGCGATGGGTCTAGTCATGATATGGGTATACTTGAGAAATGATATTTTGGAAAAACAGTGTTTGGTGGTGCAGAGATTAGCTTCACTGGCGAGCAGTTACTGACAGGGAAGACCACAAGACGGTTCTTTATTTCTCTGCTTGCTGCTAAATTTAACATTAGCACACAAAGTAGTTCCAAAGGAGTTTTCATTGGACTTGAATATCACCAAAAGTCTCTCGTTATTAACCACATAGTTTTGTGCGCTAAATTTATTTTATAATAGGTATGACTCAGTCACGTGTCTGTTATTTGTTGTTAATATTATTTTATTATAAGTTTCTGATGTTTTATATTTAAATTGTAAAATAATTTAATTTTAATCTGCATTAAAATTACCTATTTTGCCCAGATCAAGGGCGAACAAAGTAAACTAATTATAACTATCTGCTTTAAAAATAACGCATTGTGGCATTGTGCGGACCAAGAGCGGACAAACTAAATGCATATTGCCACGTTCAAAATGATCACAATACAAACTAAAAAACCAAGCGTTAACGGGACGCGGGAATACGGTAAGAGTAAAACTTAACATTATAATTCCTATTAATATCATTGACTGGATGAGTATACATTATGAAACCTTGCGGGTCTACAATGAAGTCCTGAGGAACAGAGTAGTTGAAAAAGGCAGCATGCAATACAAGCAAGACAGCCTTATTAGCATCTAAGACTTGAAGGATGCAATTTCTAACCTGGAGAAGGGCAGTCTCAGTGGAATGGTGAGCTTTGTGGGCAGATTGAATCGGCTCACTAAGATCATGGTCGTTACCTGATATGGTGACAATTTGACAATTTGATATTAGCAACTTGTCTATAGCTCTTAAGTGCATCACGATCCAAAGATATCTTCTTAAGTACGGGGATAATGATAGAATGTTTCAAAGTGTGACTATATGCCTCCTATGCCTATGTGACTAAATACGACCCTTGTGATGATAGGTAATAAACATTTACTTACAGGTTTTAGTTTTCGTATATTCCCCATGATTCGTAGGCTGTTGCCTATTAAAGCGGCACTTGCACATTTTCCTAAAATATGCAATTTCTTCAATTTGCACGCAAATGATAGTCTAGGCTATTGGAAGAATAGAGATATATTTTACACATAAAAACACTCAAAAACAAAAAGAGGCTAAAGACATCCAGGTAATATGTTTGCTAACTTTTAAGTTTGCTATAACTTTAATCAACAAATGTGTTTATATTACATGATTACCATAGACTCGTACTCATTGAAAAACCACAAAGGTCACAGACCGGTCAAACAAGGTGCATGCCGTGGAAATCAACTGCGGCGTGTTTTCTTGTGTTAAACGCTATTTCCGCGCCGTCTGCTGAATTAATGTCACCGGACTCAATAATTATAAAATCGTTCTGTTTACACATAAGCGCGCTGATTTGGGCTTAATAATTTCAGGTATACAAGCTTTACAACCATTCAAAAAAGTCAATTTTGAAAAATCTAGAGGGCGCACCATTTTAAAATGTTCTTTCCAGGCGGTGGCGGCCAAGCCTCATTCATTATAGCAACTCAGCAAAAATTTCAAAAGAAATTACAACAATACGGAGTGAAAACCACAAACCAATTCGGGTGATTTGATGTGGGTCGGTAATGGGTGTTCCCATGACCCACATACGACCTCATCCTCGTTCGTTATTAATACAAAACAAATCAGAAATAACCCTTCCAGTGGAGTTGATTCTTCATCTCCAACGGTTTTGGAATAAGAAAATATTCCTTGACAACATATAAAAAATTCAGAATTTTTCGTCAAGATTTCACTTTTACGTGTTAAACCAATGGCAACGTCTGAAATAGGATTTCTTGGCCGCCCTCCCCTGGTTCTTTCTGTGTGGCAGCTTGTTGCCCGGCTGTGTGGCCTGTGTAGTATGTCACCACTCTGGAAGCAAATCAGTCTCGGAGTAATTTGTTTGTTTATTTCGTCCCCTTAGAACCAGAACTGACTATGTCCAAAATGGCATTTTGAGAAAGTTTGATTATAGCTAAAAAATAAGAAAATCAAGTATAATAGCATTTGAAAATCTGGAATAAGAAGTAATCTTCTAGGTTCATGTTACTTACACTTTTTCAAAATTGATATATAGGCCTCACACTTGACACAGGAATTGTCGAACAATGTACAAAAATGACATAGCCAACTCTGGTTCTACTACGGGGACAATTATTCTGTACCCTGGGTCCATATTTAGAGGAAAACTTTAAGTTTTCCTGTGTTCTCCATTATGGTTCAGCATTACACAAGCCGAGGAGACCACGAAATCGCCCCCTTTTAGTTTTTACTGGAACCATGATAAAATACACCCCCTGGTATTACGGTGTAATGGCATGTACTGAAATGATGTAGGTGCCATCTTGCCTTAGTAAAAAGCTTAAGTGTGATTTATAAGCGTTTGACAAAACCCAAAGCTCAACGCCTAAGATGAACTCGACTGTGCTTTAATAAATTATCAGGAACCCATTAAAATACAAATTACCGGGTAATTGGGTCCACCGAACTCACCTTCGAGAGTGTCTAACTGGTAATGAACAATGGACCCCCCAAAATAGCATGGGATAACAAAGATCTTGAAAGAGTAAAGTTATACTAATTTCTTGGTGTTGATAGATTAAAACCTTACTTGGAAATGTCATATTGATAATCTATCCCAAACAATCTCAAGAAACATTGGTGTACTAAACAAATTAAAAAAACACTTTATACCCGAATGTATACTTACTCTCTATTTTACTCTAATTTTGCCTTATATAAATTATGGAATCTTAATATGGGGGGAATACTTTGTAAAACTTAAACCTAGATAAATTAATAAAGCTTCAAAAAGTGGGGGGCAGTAGTACAATTATCAATAGCCATTACTAGAACCACCTCACACGCAACCCTTAATTTGCCAGATATAATGCATTAGAATATAGGAGATATATACAAATTAGAGCTTGGTATATTTATGTCCAAATATTCCATAAACAAATTGCCGAGTACATTTAACGGTGTATTGTTAGTAAAAACGGTCTGACATTTCACAAGTATAGCACGAGAAATATCAACAATTACCAAAAAAAATTTCTTACGAGAGAAATAAGCAAAGTTTTACTGATTCATCCGTGCGAACATCTGGCCCTATTCTGTGGAATAATTTGGGAAACATTTACAAAATTCGAAATCAGTACATCACTTTTCGCAAACAATATAAAAGTGAACTTATTTCCAAATATAAAGAATTAGTTTTTGCATTATTTTATTTATACTGTAATATGCTGTTGATTCTAATTGAGTATTTGAATCATGTGCATTGAGCCGTTTTTTGTTTTTTTTGTGTTTTGTTGATTGTATGTCCTTATCTTAAGATGTTGTAACATACTCTCAGGGGTTGACCCAGTCTGGCCTTCATTGCTTTTGGTCAAACCCTCCATAACATTTTTGTCAGTAATTTGTTTTTGTGTAATGATGAATTTTTATGGAAATAAAAGTTGAAAGTTGAAGTTGAAGTTGAAGTTTCGGTTGTTCTTTCTCCTTCTGTTTACACTTCTGTGCCACATACGTTACTTCATCCAAATTTGATAGGAACCATGGCCGCATGTATGACATGACTTGTTTGGGGGGTTAAAGGTCAGTACGGTCACGGGAGTCGAAAAGGTTGTTTTCACCCACAATGTTACTCCTACAGATTTGTGTGAATGGTAACATGGTCAGATTAGAAGACCCTTGGGGAACCTTCAACCAAAAGATGGGTTTTATGCAAGATATCACGATGCTGCCACATGCGCGGATGACCTGACTATCTACAAGATGCGAGGTACCCGCTAGATTGACGCTACTTGCACAGAAGCATGTAATAAATCCCATACAAGTAAATGGAGGTCATTAAGGGGCATTCAAGGTCACTATTAGGTCAATGGTTAAATTTCCAAAATGCTCCGATTAAACTTAAATTTGACTGAAATGATCCTTGACATTTTAAAATGTGAAATTATTTTCAAGATCATTGATGGTCGTTTAGAGGTCATGTCATTAGAGAGTCAAAGGTCAAATTTTCAAAATGCTCCGATTGAGCTAAAATTTTAAATGATTCTTATGAGACTTTCAACATGTTCCAATGCTTTGAAGGTCGTTAAGGGGTTTACTTCTGTAGAAAATGATTTTATAGTGGCTTTAACTTTAGTGTTAAAGTCACTTAGATCAATTCACCCACTTTTAATTTTCTTGTGTGGTGTAAAGGCAGGCAAAGTATAATTTATTACCACTTCTAAATAAACATATTAAAGGGACACGTGTAGATTTTATCATATAAATAAATAAATAAATAAACAAATACAGAATAAAACTTTCAATGGAAAGACTACTATACTAATACATTCTAATGCAAACATAGACCAAATCATTGGACGTGGACAGAAACATTCACTACAGAGTACATTCAAAAGTGACTCTGGCAATGTTATTACTAACCCTCAGGAAATATCAAATGAGTTCAATAACTTTTTGGTAAATATTGGTCCAAACCTTGCCTCAAAAATACATAACACTGGTAAAAACTATTATGATTACCTTAATAATCCGGTATCAATAGTCTAAAGGGAAGTAATTAAGATATTTGACAAGTTTAATCAAAACAAAAGTGCAGGGCATGATGACATTGGTAATCGTATCATAAAAGAGTCGCCAATGAAATAATACTCCCATTTACCACAATATTCACCTTATCAATATCAACAGGTGTAGTCCCAGAAAAAAAACTTAAAGTTGCGAAAGTTACACCAATTTATAAAAAAGATGATGCCGAAATGTTCTCCAATTACCGCCCAGGGTAAGTTTTATCGTGTTTTTTTCAAAATACTCGAACGATTAGTCTTTAATAGGTGTATGGATTTTACAGAGAGTCTTAAAATACTAAATGAAAAACAGTTTGGCTTCCGAGCAATCCACTCCACAAGCATGGCAATTATTCAACTGGTTGATAAAATTACCAAAGCAGTAGAAAATAATGAATCTACAATTGGAATATTTTTGGATATATCCAAAGCATTGACACCATTAATCATATTTACTAAATAAACTAGAACATTATGGGTTTCGTGGAGTTGTTTACACCTGTTTAACAAACTACTTAAGTAATAGAAAACAGTATGTTTACTATCAGTCATGTGAATCTGAACTAAGAAATATATTTGTGGTAAAGCTCTCGCTTGGTTACCTTAGCGACCGCTCATTCCGCGGTTGCATGGAAATTCCTGTCTTCATCGATCAACCTCTCTTTTATTGAATGCCTCAGGGATCTGTTGTAGGCCCCCTCTTCTTTATTTTTGTACACTGCTGCTGATGCTATCCTACGCAAATACAATATTCACCATCATATGAATGCGTATGACATAACAGTTGTACTAGTTCGATGCCAAGGAGAGGGAGCTGCCAAAATGCCATTAGCCTGTTTGTCAAATGTTTGCTGAAATCATTTAATGGATGAAGATGAATTAACTGAAACTAAATGATGAAAAAACTGAGTTTTTTATTGTCTTCTTCTGTGTTTAATAAACAACTCCAAATTTGTTTAAGACTTAACACCAAATTGGGAACATATCATTTCACACAGTCCTGCAACAATCAGGAATCTTGGCGTGATATTCGACAGTTGTTATGTCCAATGATGTCGGAACATGTGAAGTCCCAATCATCAAATCCGCCAGTTCCATCTTCGCAATCATATTCTGAATTCCGTGCTTCATCACGGTTGAAAGTTGCACCACCTTGTCCGTTCTTTGATTTTATCTCGTATCGATTACGCCAACCGCACTGTAAACAGTATTTCCGTGAAAGACCTAAAAACTTAAAACCATCAACATAGAGCCTGCTAAAGTCATTTTTGATATTAAGGCACCCATCATCCCCACTTCTCAAGAACTGCACTGCTGCCTGTTAAATCAACGCATTGCTTTCAAACAACTCTGCCTTCTCCACATACAAAAGTTTCCACGGACTTCTACCGCCGTACCTGTGTGATCTCCTCAATCTTCATATTCCCCTGGGGTTAAAAGCCTAGATCTGGGAGCGATGGTTTTCGTCTTGACATCCCCTCGTACAAATCAGAAACATATGGAGACAAGAGCTTCAGTGCAGCTGCTCCTCGTATATGGAATTCACTTCCACTAAACATCCGCAGTGCAACATCAATACAGCTTTCAAAAAAAGCCTGGACTCATTTATTCCCGTCTTAACATGTTCTCCACGAACCCTGCTATGACTTGTTAAACATTTTCAAATGTGTCTATTATATTAGTGTTTCATTTGCTGCTACTTTTATGACCTGTAAATTATGCTTATCAAAATGTAAGATATAAGTGTTTGTAGTTAAGTTGTAGCTTTTATAATTATGCTTTGGCAGCGCTTTGCCATTTGATAAGGCGCTTTATAATGCTTGTTTATGATTTATATTATTATAACCGCAGGGTCAATATAGGCACATGCTATTTATCTTCTATATTAGCGATATTTGTAACACTTCATCTGTATTAGATTCCATTTGTTGCTGATGACACCACAATATTGTATTAGCACAAAGACATTGCCAGTAAGATTTGTGTTTCAAATTAAAGACTGAGAGAAGTAAGCAACTGGTTCAAAGCCAATAAATTTCAGTAAACGCCAGTAAAACAGATTACATGGTATTGGGTACACGAAATCACCAAGAGGAATGAATCTACTGGTAACGACATGAATACAGAATAACATTGGATAACACAGATCTTGGAAGAGAATAAAGTATCCCACAATTCTCGGTTCGTTCGTTCTGTCGTGCAAGTCCAAAATCACAGTCGAAGATCCGTCTTTAACCATTTGATAGTTTCATCATCCAGTGACAGGCCTGGAATTTTCACTCTTGGGGACTTGTAAACCTCACAGGCATCTATGATGTGGCTAATGGTTTGTGGCTCTCCACAATCGCAGTTTGGTGATGGTTCTACTCCGGTCTTGTGAAGGAATCTTTGTACGAACAACGCCAGTTCTGAGTCTGGTGAGGTTGACCCATGCTTTCCATCAAGGTCACAGCCTTGTTGGCTTGCTAGATGGGCTGTACACAAAAATGCTTTAGGTTCAAAGTAGAGTATGACCATTGCTCAAACCAAATATGTCATTGATCAAGATGATCGATAGGGATACTGTGACTGCAGTGCCATGGATTGGGTAGCAAGTTGATTCCGTGGAATCTAGATCCTCAAAGGGTGTTGGTGGTGGGATTAGACTACATGTTTCATAACAGTTTTTGGCGGGCTTGATCGTCTGAAGGTTCCTCTAAGATTTGCAGGAGCTATTCCAGACAGAAATTGGGGGTTTCTAACAGGCGTTGCCAAAAGGCAACACTAACAAGTCCTCATTGCATCAATTAGAAACGACATCAATCTTGTGTGAATGTACGCTGTGACTCCCATTACGGTGCAGCGTATTCAGCAGGGAGTATGCCATGGCAAAACAGTTAATGTATGTAAGGTGTCAAAGGATGCACCCCATCCAGTTCCTGCGAGCCTTATGAGGAGGTTGACACGAGACTGCGTATTGGCAGCGACTTGCATTGGTGTGTGATTGAAAGTAAGGCTGGGTCCATTGTGACGCCAAGGTGTAGTTCTCGGTGTATTAATAGATGAAAAACTTATTGGAAATGCCATAGTGATAATCTATCCAAAACAATCGCCAGAAAACATTGGTGTTTTAAACAAAATAAAAACATTTTATACTGGAATGTACACTTTACTCTCTGTACTTTGTACTCAGTTTGCCTTAGATAAAATACGGAATCTGAATATGGGGGAAACTGTAAAGCGTACCTAGATAAATAATAAAGCTTCAAAAAGGGGCAGTGAGACACTATGAAATAGCCATTACAGAAGCCATAAGGCACTTATTACCAGATCTACGCCTCAAATCTAGGAGATTATACAAACTAGAGCTGGTTAATTTATGTAAAAGTATTCCATTAACAATGCCGAACTATATTTAACGGCTGTTTTAGCAAACGATCTGACATTCACAAGTATGGCACGAGAAATATAAACAACTACATCTTACGAGAAAAAAGAAGTTTCATCGATCAATCCGTGCGAACACCCGGTCCTATTCTGTGGAAACTTGGGGAAATATCTACAAAATTCGACATAGTACCTCACTTTCGCAAACAATTTAAACGTGAACTTATTCCAAATATAAAAAATAGTTTTTGCATTATTTTATTGATACTGCAATATGCTGTTGATGGCAATTTGGCAATTTGAATCATGGCACATTGATCACTGGCCGTTTTCTCGTGTTTGGTTGATTGTATGTCCTTATCTTAAAGCTATGTGTAACATAACTTTCAGGGGTGGACCCCGTCTGTATATTGACCTTTTGCGGCAAACTCTACATAAATGTTGGTTCTGTATTGTTTTGTGTAACGTGATTTTGTTTATGGAAATAAAGTTGAAGTTGAGTTAAACCTAAGAGACTAAGTAGCCATAAGAATATGTTTCTGGGGCACCACAACAATAAATTCCTATTCGTTCTATCACGGAACTACGACACCGGGACAGTTGCCTGATGAAGTTTTACAGTATTTGACGCGGAACGCAACGACGCAAGTTTCACCAAATAAGTTCGAGTATTGAATTGAAATTTAGAAAAACCAAATCGTGGCTTATGAGGCTATTTTAGATTGCTACCTAATAATCGTAATCCACCAAGAATACTGTGTGCAGGTTATATATGAATTCTTAATATTTATATTTATAATATAATCATAAGATTAATGAATTTGTACGTCGTTTGTACGAACAATTTCATATGCCATAACTCCCGAATGAAACCGATAAAAGGCCAAGAATGGATAAATCACAAGAATTAACGAACGAGTGACAGATTCACCGAAAAACTGATTCCAATCCTGATGGTAGTTATCGCTCATGGTTTGGCTCCATTCAAGAATCACTGACACCTGCAACCAATCGACTAGATTCATTATAGCAAGATGAATCAAACAACATTTGGTTAACGTGGATATGACGTCACCAGAACGATGTATATAATGCGCAGTCAACAAAACCTGAGTCTGCATCCATATGTTTACAATACTGCCGAAGGATTGGAACATCAAAAGTATTAAAGTACCGTTTTCTAGCTCTGTGTTCATATTTCCAGCAAACCCAACGAATTTCACAAAGCTAAAAGCAAAACATATGGCCGCAGAAGCAAGCAGCATGTAATCGTTACTCGTTAGCGGAGATGTCAATGAGGTGCTTCTAGTACTAGTATTCATTTTGTAAAGAACAACAACGCAAACAGTTACGAGAGGCGCAGATACACAAATTTGAATTCCCCTATACAGGAAGCTTCTTATGTTCATTGAGACGCACGTGTTAACGAATACATCCAATAGCCCTGCACTAAACATACATCAGCGCCCACAGCAACGATACCACCATTACGGTATTAGAAAAGTTTATCAGTCTCTTTGACATCCGATTATCTTTAGCTTTCACAGAATTTTCTTCAACATTAGAAGAATGACCACAATCTGGATTGTATTCGTCAAGGTCCACATTTTCTACCACTGAAGGAAGTTGACTTTCATTGTAGCTGTCAATATATGCATCAAATCTCATTGTTTGCCATAAGGCAAAAACGATGCTCACGGACTTCGTTAAAAATTCAATGAAAATGGTTTAAGAATCCCCTCAACTATTTCAAGAACACTTTGAAAGTCCAGTCGTAGCGAATGCCCACAGCTAACGTTCTGAGTTGACACGAGCGAATAATTTCCAGGCGATGTTATTTCACCAAGTGGGCCAATAGTGATAGATACCCATACACATACCACTCCTGCAATTGTTAAAGCGATGGTGTAATGACAAAAAGAGCAGTTCTTAAGGGAAGCGTTTTCATACATTCGCAGAAATACAGCTAAAGTCACACAAGATAACACATAGATGCTGTCAAACACCAAGTCTGGCAATGCATTATCCAGGGGCGTTGTCGATAGGTTTTTTAATAGCCTACAAAGAAAATACAGTACACTTCCAAAAGCAAATATTGCTATCCGCATTGATGAGCGATTATTACGGTTGGTATTGACAGCGCCTTCTGGCTGTGATCTGCTTTGAGGCAACTTAATAAATCCACTGAACAGCCAATTATTCTGCCTCAGTATGAACCAAAGCCAAAGCAATACCATAAATACTGCCCAGCCACCACGTAAAGGTTTTAGAACATTTTGTACCCGTTCCAGAAATTGTTGAGCGTCAGGTTTCGAAGACAACGTGAGAGGTGCAAAAGCTAATGCTGTACCACAGCTGCCCACGAGAAAAGCAGAAAGCAACGACGAATATGAATTGCCATGATTCTTGTAAGGCTGTCGTTGCGATTCCTGTCTGGCAGTAGACGCATTGACCACAAGCTGTTATTGAAAATATTCAAAGCAAAGCATGAAATCAGTCAATTGCATGGCGAGTTAGATGTATAACAAATTAACATTTTAAAAAATCCTATAGGATTAGTGGGACAATACATCTTAAATATGTTGTTGTTTTTTGTTTATTTAGTTATGTATTTATTTTATTGTAATTAAACCTCGTCTTGCCAATGGGATTGTTATCAACCCCCGTGAGCTCGCCTCCGGTGCGCAAAAAACGCTATAAGCTTTCGTAAAAAGCTTCCATGCAGTAACAGAGCCGAAATCCGTTTTAAAATCGAATATTCCTACCTTGTTTGGTGCAATATTGGATTGTACACTGTGTGTCTAAGGAAATTGACAATTTTGCCGACTCGCGGATTTTATGACGTCAATATGACCCTATACCAGGTTAATACTCCTGGAACGTTTGTTGGAGGACAGGTAGTACCTTTGAACGTAAACGAACGTTTCTGCATAGATGGTTTTATCTTCCATGGGAATATAACACATTTTACTACGTCCGAGAAATTTGGATTTTTAAAAATACTTTATCATGACAGCTCAACCCCCCCCCCCTCCATCGCGTAGCGCGCCAGTTGTCAGAGGTCAATGGTTGCAGTAGCAAACGGATTCCCACATTGCCCATTTCAAGCACGCTCAGCATATAAATCTAGTACATGAGCCTGTGAACTCGAGTAACGAGGACGGCCAGTATGAAACTGCATTTCCTGGTAATTCTTAAAATCACGCAGCTAGACATTAAATGTTCAAGCTTCCCAGCCGCATAAAATACAATAATGCTGCTTGGATATGAACGTAATACTATGTCAAAGATATAAAAAGATTGGCATCACACATTTTATAACATGGCATGCTGGCGATTATGGACTGAATTTTACATTACTGCAAGCATCAAAATATCTTAGGTATGCAAAAACTGATTAAAGATAATACTCATAGCTTATGATGTCATAAATTTCGATCAAGGGAATACAAAACTTCCCTTGCCTAAAAGTAATTTACTTTGACAAAGAAAGTAGTGTATTGCTGAGCGGAGTTTGCGCGGGAAGTCTAGTTTTGCCACGTGTTGACGCTTCGAAGGATTAAATGAAAATTAGTATCCTCCAGAATAACCCAAATATGCATGGAATACAAAAGAATCACCTACAGAAATATCTTAAATGTTCAACTAAACCAAGTGCATTTATTTAATTTGATTCATTCGGTCAATGTCCTGGATAACCCAAGCATGCCTCTGCAGAAAGTTTATTTCCATTGGGGTAAATTTACCGGGACGTAATTGGGACAACCTATTCTTTTCAACACTGACTGTGATATGCTTGTGCTGGTATGGCTCCCGGGGTATGGCTCTCTATACATGGTATTGACCACAGAGTTGGAGTAATAAAAGGCTATAGAGGTCGAACATCCATCTTGAATCGGCGAGCTCACTGGTGGACTCTTGGATGTTTACCGCCCAAGCCCAATACAACTAAAACTTACGGCACGGAAAAATGCACTTTCTCGTTGATTTCGCCAGGCCCCCCTCGAATATAAAATGACCCTTTTATATATATCAAAGAACATCATCAGGTATGTGGTTTATGCAGAAAGTTTATCGTCGCATAGATCGGGCACGGAGTATTTTGCAGATTTTCAAAATGGCTTCTAAAATAGCATGGGCTATAGCATGTTCGTAGTTGCTATGGCGATTGTGACGTATTTAGCACAGTCGTAGTACACAGTTGTAATATTGTATTTAGTATAGAACTTTGACCTCGGTAAGTGCGAAAACAGCGTCCGCCTGCTCGTTCGTTTGTAATTTTGGTAATCAGCGAAAATAAGCGTGTTCTTGCCCATTCTAAAGAAATAACCGGGAACAGTCCAGAGGCCTTGGTATTGACGGCATAATGTCCTCTCCGAAGGGCGGGGTATTATAACGGTTCAGTTTTCCAAGTCAAACTGAAACATCGGGAGAGTGAATTCTAATTTTAATGAATAGCTTGTATACAGATTAAATCTTGAATTTAGAACGGGAAACCTCCAACACCAAAGGCTAATATAGTCCTTGGGCCAGATAGGTTGGTCGGTACCAATAAGGAAGTGGCCAAAGCGAGTGTGGTATCATTTTACTCAGAAAACTTAATCTATAAATAACTTTTGCATGATAGACATCCAAAGTAGTAGCTTTAGGCCTGCTAATTGGCATAAACAAAATGGCCGCCATGAAATTGTGCTCCCATAAACTAGTTTTGGCCATATATGTTGTCTTTTAGAAAGGGAATTCTTTTTAGTGGCATACAGGCTAAACATGAGTGTTTTGACAATGGACAACCACCCGAACTCAAAGCCATATATTTTAATTAAAACTAATCTGCAAATAAACCAAAATGGCCCAATTTTCATACATTGAGCCTAATGAGTTTAACAGTGACAATGTTCAAGGTATCGCATGGATGAACAAGCACTTTTAAAGTTTGCAATACACTCTTGTACTAATGTAACTATCAACATGTCTTTCATACAAGACTCGAAGGTGGTGACACATCCTAAGCATTAATTGCATACAGAAAATGGCCGCCTTTGAAATTTCGTCATAATTATGTCCGGCATATCCTTGTCTTGTAGAAGAAATTCTTTTAGGGAAAATAAAAATATGCATAACACAAGGTGTTTGATCATGGACAACCACCAAGAACTAAATCATGCATTTTTATTAACCTAGTTTGCAGAATCCAAAATGGCCGACCATTTTCGAGTACCCCCAAGTTTGGCATAATTTGATTTTAATACACCCCCCCAGAATCACTCCGAGCCAAAGGTATCACATGGAGGAATCTCTACACCTTAGTACAATTAAACTATTGCACTATTATTATAATCGTGTGTGTGTATGCAAGCCATTAAGGGGGACAACTGGAGCATGCAATTTGCCCCCCCCCCCCCAATTAAAAAAACCAAAAAACATAAACAAACCTATTGGCTGCCATGGAATTGCGCCTAACTAGTGGCGGGCCATATAGACTAATAGAAGAATTTTTAGGTACATAAACTCCCCACAAAAACTGCTAAATGAGATGTTGATTAAACCACAAACCAAAATGAATTCATAGCCATCCATTTAATAAATTCTAAGTGCATATCCCAAATGGTAGCATGATGCCAAATTAGCATTCTGTTACTTGCGTTGCTTTTTGAATGTAGCCACTTTGATCATGGGCGTTTAAGTTAATGTATACATCGGAATAAATGTGTCTATATACATAGTTTTAAAGCCATCTATTTGCATATAGAATATTGAGGATCCATTCTTGTGCTACAATATGTTTCAGTAGTATTTCAATCAATTAAAGATATATGCGGAATTTTGGCCATAAATAACATTTTATTTTACTAACGCATTATAAATAACTATTCACCAATTCACAAAGTCTCAGTACCAAGTATTTGCCATCTAGTCCTCTGTATTTGTGCATCCTTTACTAGTCTGTCTCTTCCTCGTCCCAATAATCATCAGAGAAACTGTCCAATGTAATGAACCTCACCTTTCATGTTTCCACATGTCGATACCTTGACAAATCTGTACAGGACATCCCCATTAGCCATACTACACAGTCTTCTGGCAACTTGCACACTTGGGGCAATTATTTGCCGGGTAAGAATTCTAAAAAAAAACGTCTGCAGTAGGTTTGCCATTCATTCCACTTGATCTTCAAATTACCATCTGGACGTACAATCCATCCTAACCATTGAGGGCTTTTGAATTTGAAGTGTCTGGAGAGGCTTTTACGGCAACCATATAGTGCCCCTTCTGCATGAAGGGTTAGGCAGTCCTCACATGGCAGAAGCAGGCCAGATTCAATTTTGGCTTTCTTGGCTATAAACAAATAGTAAACGCACGTTGTTCTCATCTTGAGGGGTGATCTAGCTACATTACTAACAACATGACCTCTTTGAAGTTGCAAAGAAGTCATCAGCCAGTAAAGCAAACACTGGAGAGAGAGAGAGGAGAGAGGAGAGAGAGAGAGGGAAGAGAAGCGGAGAGAGAGGGGGAAAAAGAGATAGATGTCACTTGTGGAGATTTGGGCATTTGGCCTCGAGGCAATGTACCAGCTCTAAAAAAGCTCGCAAGAGAGACCGACACCCCCCCTTTATGCACACCATACGGACCACCCAAGTTGAATCAGTTGAACTGATCCTCAGCATGCCTCAACAATGACATTAGCTGCAATATGTTTATTGAAGACAAGATACATCATATACAGTAATTGATGTGACTGTGAGTGCATTTGCTGCCAAAAGCAATGTTCTGGATAAAAGCTCTCAATCCCAAGTTTGCAAAATTTCAAAAAGTTCAATGTCGTGAACTAGATCAACCAATCAAAGACGTGAACAACTTGGCAGCTCCCTCCATGCGAATCTGTGTGCCCTTCATGCAGAGAGATGTTCCATTGTTCTGTGGTTCTGTTCCACAACACCACAGGTAGTGTCTGAATGGTCCAGGTAGCCCACTTCTGCAAAGAAGCCTTAGATCGGCCTGATTCTAGTTCTCAATCTGTTGAAACGTCACCATTCAGTCCATTTGGAGTCAGCTCCAGGTGAAGATGCTCATCACGTTCAATACCAATAGATATCACTTGGTTGATAGAAGTCGTCCTTCCACAAGGCGGCTCTCTTATGCTCCTTAGCGACTGATTCAAGAGGTTGGGACTTTGCTTAAGAAACTCTCTCTGGAATTATGTTGGGTGGCAGCTGGTCTCTGTCTGACATAGGGTGATTCACATAGGTACTTGAAGCTACGCTCTTGCATGCCGCTACATATGCCAGATTGTCGATGGGGCAATTCCTGTGATTGAAGTATACGTTCTCCGTTGGGGTTGGACAAAGACATCCTATGATAGCCGGCAGGTGGCATTTAATGCTGAGTCAAGATTATTGCCATGGGTTGATCTTTCCCATTACAGGGCATGTTGCTCCCAAACATAGGCCCAGACCAAGAGATGTTCCATTGTTGTGGTGGCTGTTCCACACACAGGTAGTGTCCTGATAGTGATTCCAGGTAGCACTCACTTCTGCAAAGGAAACCAAATTTTGTTTCTCAATCTGTTGAGCATCTCCATTCAGCCAATGGGGTTGGACTTTGCTCAAGCAAAAAACTCTGGTATGGATTTAAGGCGCCCCAACCCGGCCCACCCCCCCTGTTGGGGGGCCAAGAGGTGTCTTGTCCGGACATAGATGTGTTCACAGAGATACTTGGAAAGCTACGGGCTTGAATGCTCCGCCTAACACTACGTGGAGCAATTCTGCTAGGATTATACGTTCTCCGTTGATTTTATTGCATGAGCATCTTGGCTCTTCGTCTTCTTGATGTGGGTTCTTATAAGAAAAGAGGGCGGTCCAACTCCTAGGTAGACAGGGGTTATCGTAGTGCTCCAGTGGGTCCAGTCCAGGTTACTTAAGCTGACCGTGTGGTCACGGGTGTGGTAATGGAAAGCACACACCTGTGTCTTGGGACGGATTTGCACGTAGGTGGTTTCCTTTTAGTATTAGGAGTTATTAAGATCTATCTTCAACAAGTGTGGACAGTTGCCTCTTGTGCCCTAATTACAAGATCGTCTGCTTAGATAAAACGACAGGTTCTGCACTCCTAGGTTGGTCGTTGGTAAATATGTTGAACAGGAGAGGTGCGCGCACACTCCCCTTGGGGTCGTCCATTCTTGAGCCTTACTTCATTCAGCTCTTCTTCGCTTTAGCTGAACAAAGAACATCGTTTGCAAGTTACATAAAACAGCTATATGGTGGCGTAGTCTTCAGAGGGACTAGAGTGGCAAAGACTTGTAATGAGAACTTTGTGAGTTGATCAATAGTTAGTATATGCGGTATGTTATGTACTGTTACTAGATAACAGATTGATAGCGATATTGCTAATGACTGGCCAAAAATGGTGATTCATGGGCAAAATGTGCATAAAATATTGAAATAACTATGGAACACACTATAATTGTAGGGCAAGAATGGATCAGCAGATATTCTGTATGAAAAATAAGTGGTTTAAAACTATATTAAGTGAGGTAGTAGTATTCTGTGGTGGAACGATGATACGGCTTTCCCTCACCCATTAGCAATTTCCCATAAACCCAAAGAAAGGGTCTACTTATGATTTTTTTGTCCGGGTGGTTTTAAAGGTCGTTAGGGATTAGACATATGAATTGCAAGTGAAATAGATTAACACTTAAACTGCCCATGATGAAAACTGGCCACCATTATAAAAAAAGCAACCTAGGTGCTGAAATGTTGGGGGTAAAAACAATGGTGGTTATTTGGGATATATGCAAATAGGTTTATTAAAATAATGGCCCATGAATAATTTTGATTGTTTTTAATCAAACACCTCATTTTAGACAGTTTTGAACCAAAAATATTTCTTCAACGAGTCTGGACATAGCCGAAACTAGTTATGGCGCAATTTCAATGGCGGCCATTTTGTTTATTCAATTAACTTGCTTAAGTTGTCACCTTGGAAAAGTCTTGCATACATACATGTTTATGGTATATTTGAGCAATAGTGTAATTATTAAACTTTAGAGTATTGTAAAGTTCATCCATATAACTGATGTTGAAGTTAATTATTTACGGAACTGGCGGCCTTTTGGATTTATGCAAATTAGGTTTTAATTAGAATGTATGTATGACTTCTGGGGTTTCATTTCAAACATCATTTTTTTACCAAATATCCTTCTACAAGACATGGTATGGCTGAAACAGTTAGGAGGCAACTTGAATGGCGGCCATTTTGTTATGCAAAATTTGCAGGCTTAAGCTACTACTTGGAAAGTTATCATGCAGAAAATTATTTAGTGGAAAGGGTTTAACAAAGTTGTAGTAGTACTCTCGTTTTGCCCCTCTATATGATACCCATAGCCAAAATATCACCTCGTGGCCCAGAACTATACTCAACCAGTGGGTAACGCTCTCCCAATGTATTGTATTCCATCATGCTGGTGTGGAAGGGCGTCCTAACTTTTTACAACGAGGTGAGATATTTGCACCGTACTCATTGCCGACTGGCTATTAACAAACTCTAAAGAATAACCATATTGTTTTACTAGCTAGTTGCGTGAAACGGGAGCGATCACTGCAAACTGAAGTGATCACTGAAAAAGTGACACACTCTGGCAAGACACCGCAACCAAACCCGTCACCTGAACTTGAGGACTCCCCCGTTCACAACATTGTACTTTTAATACTTGTAATAACTCAAATTCGCGTACCTATCACAGATCCTATAGCTCATGTTAGTTACCGAGTTTCTAAGGGGAAACATCACTGAATATTTAATCCCCCGTATAAATTTCGGTATATTTTATTTTTGCTACTGTAGTTTTTAAAACTAGTAAACCTTCAATATTTAATCCCGGATAAATCGTGTAGTACCTTTATTCTCTCAAAAGTACTCACATGTGATAACACGTAGTTCCCGTATTTCCACATATTTTCTCATAACTCCTCAAACTCCCATATAAAGTTCTCGCCATCCTCTCGTTTATGACACCACCTCCCGTCACAGCATCCCGTATTCGTATTTTTTATTTTCCTCGTAGTTTGAAGCATATCATATAGCTTAGGCCTATTTCTAATATTAATTGTCCCTATTCATCCCGTAATTTTCCGTATATTTTAATTTGTCTTCTTCTCAAAGCTCGTGGGGTATACGACATCAAGCAAAATAACATGGCGTGTTATTGACCATTTCTTTCTTTACCCACACCGTTTGCACTATAAGAGCCTGTCACTTGAGTACCGCATATAGCGGCTTACGCGTAATTCGCCGTTGGCACGCGTAGCCACCCGTCGCAACGCACCACGCATACGCGCCGCTTAGTAACGCGTACCAACAAATGGTAATTTATCATAGGCAACGAGCAACATTTTCTTGATTTTTAAGCCATCTGAAAGGATTTCGTCAAAATATAGCGGTTAACCCGTACGGTATCCTCATGCCACCTTTCATGTGAATGGGCGCAATATGGATCCGATACTGGCGGAGCCTTTTGCGAACACATACATACATAATAATACATACATTAAATACATACATAATACATTACTACAACAAACATTAGCCAAATTATGTATGACTAGCGGGAGGCCCGCGTCTTCGCGCGGGCCTCCCGCTAGTTGAGTGAACGGGAGCGATCATTGAAACCTGAAGCGATAACTGACAAAGTGACACGCTATGGCGAGACCACCGCAACCAAAAAACCCGTCACGATGAGCTTTAGGTATGGTGGTATATCTGCAGCAAAACCTCGACATCGTCCGCATCCAGGAGAGCTCCAATAAAATATGGGAGCGTATCAGGAGCGGTCATGGAGCGCGGTCCGTGACCGCTCCATTTACCGTTCCATTGTGGTTCAAGTTTCGGGCTCGGGTTTTAACCACTAGATTCTTGTCTTAAATCGGAATAAAATGCATCATCGTATTGACGTTTACCGTAAAAGAGTAGAATGTGCCTGAACCCAAGCGACACCCGGGACTATACCGCGTATGGGTCAACGTGGAGCGCTCTGGAGCGGACGATGAGCGAGGTTGAGCGAGGTTTTGTACAGATTACCACCATATTTAGGACTCCCCGAGTCTACTACACTTTTATAAACTCTAATTCGCGTACCTATCATATACTATAGCTCATGTAGTTACGATTCTACGGAAAACGTTCTTACTGAATATTTCATCCCGTATAACTTTAGTATATTTTATTTTTTCTCGTATTTTTATAAATAATAAAACTTCAATATTTATCTCGTATAAATTTCCGTGTACTTTATTCTCTCAAAAGTATCGTAGTTCCGTATTTTCAGCATATTTTTCACATAACTCTCATCCTCATATAATAGGTTTTGTGTTGAAAATTAGCTCCATATATAGCAATATATGTGTAATTTTAGAAGAGGTTATTGCGCCAACCCACGATTGCGTTTAGCAGTTGACCCGTTCACCACTGCGTACAGCACAGTTATTATTATAATCTCTGCTATTATATATTTTCTATAGGTATACATTGTCTTATTTTTTTAATTCCTCATAATTAAATTATCATCCTGATATAAAAATATTTATCTAAATTATCACATTTTCTTCTATTGTATACATTTCCGATAATTATTAAAAATTGTATTTTGCTGTATTTCTTATAATTATTTACAATTGTATTTTGATGTATTATGTGATGAACAAATAAATATGATTGAGTGATTTTGCAGTTTAAAGTTTCGCCATCCTATAGTGAATGGCCACCTCACGTCACAGCATCAAGTATAAGTATTTTGTATTCCTCGTAGTTTGCACCATATCCGATAGCTTAGACCTATTTCTAAATATTAATATGTCAATATTTCATCCCGTAATTTTCCGTATATTTTAATCTTTTTCTTCTCAAAACTCCGTGGGGTATACGACAACCAAAGCGAAATAACATGGCGTGTTCTTGACCATTCTTTCTTTCCCCACACCGTTTGCACTATAAGAGCCTGTCACTTGCGTACCGCATATAGCGTCTTACGCGTAATCGCCCGTTGGCACGCGTAACCACCCGTCGCAAAGTAACACGCATACTCGCCGCTTAGTAACGCGTACAAACAAATGGTAATTTTCCGTAGCAACCAAGCACATTTTCGTTGATTTTTCAGCCATTTCTGAACAGATTTCGTCAAAATATAGCCGAGAACCCGTCCGGTAACCTTACGCACCTTTCACGTGAGTTTGGCGCAATATGGATCGAAACTGGCGGAGCCTTTTGCGAACATACATACATACATAACATACAACATTAGCCAAATTATAGTATGATAATGAAACTAGAGAGAATTTTATTTTAATTGTTCGGGGATCAAGATAATTAAATAGTGGCCTATGGGGAATTGAAATATACGAAGGTACTCATAAAAATAAAACAATTTCCAACATAGGTCTGTTTTGTGGTCTTCTTTAGAACTAGGGGCAAAACAGAGGCGATCTTTAAACATTTGTGTACATCATTATTGTTAAAAAAATTATTACAAGATTAGAAAAGGGGTTTCCAAATGATTTATACATAGCATGAGCAAATATTCCTCATACAATTATAAGCTTGTTTCGTTTTTACTTACATTTTCATCATTTCCGAATCGAGCAAAACCCGACATGATTGTATGGCTAAGATCTTCGAAGTTCAAGTTGTTAAAGGTAACTTCTAGCTGGTATTTCACACCGCAAGCTTGTACTTCATACACATCGAGAATGTTTTAATCCTCAGTCTTGCCAAAATCTTCATGGAAGCAGTTTCATGGCTGTCGTCCCAGAATTGCTATTACTACTTCCACCGTCGTTAAAATAAATATTACTATAATCGCAATGACATCACGAAAAGGCAATAGAAGTTACATACATTATAAATACCCACATTTTATTAATATGATCACATGAAAATCAGAAAATATATTTCCCAATTTGCATTTGTTTTAGTGTCGTACATTTGAACGCACACAAGGCAATATCAAAGAATTTGCACTGCAGTGGGTAAGTAAGCCTACAGCAACCAGAAGAAGCAGATTAACTCCAATTAAGATACAAGTGTTTTTTGAGATAGTGAATATTTACCCACAACCAGCACTTAAATAACAATAATTGAAATCACACATCCCATGAAAACTCCAAACCTGATTAGAGAAGTTTTGATTCGCAGATTTATAATGTTTCAATTCCTTATTTTTTATCTTAATTCTTCCTTTCTTTATGAAGACCGCACGCACACAAAGCATCTTAAAATGAAAGGGATGTGCAACAATGTTTCGTATTGGTTCTTGCAATCGTAACTAGTACAAGCGAACTCTTTTATGCAAGTGCGTAAAATGCCAAACTTAGAAATAAGTTCAAAAGGAAATCTAATAACATGCAGATGAAATTGAAATCTGTCTAAATTTGTGAATTGATGCAGATGCAGAAGAGTACACCGCGGACATGGGCGGCACATGTATTTTGATGTAACAGATTATAGGGAAACAAGGATGATTATTTATTAATCTTATGCTATTAGGAAAGCGATGGAAACCTTTCGGTCCTAACACCTATAGATGATATCTTGTTAGCTTAAAGGTGCATTTCGTGATTTCAGCACTCTCTGTTTTATTCATTGATCACTAGATATCCTTGAGAAAAGCTTATTCCCCAAAGTTGAGCTGATCCCGATCTTGCGGTTTTGTGTTGTGAGCAATTGCTCGATTCCCACGGTCCCATAGGCTACTGTGCTGTAATTTCTGTCCGTTTACGGACAGAAAATACAAAATTGCGAATTTCTTACAGATGCGACCGAATTTGCACGTAAGATTGGATGCACGTGGATTACTAAGGCTAACGGTTCAGAAGATATAAAAATCTCAACATCTTTTAGGTAAGTCGGGGGGACGAGGCTGTGGATCACGAAATGCCCCTTTAATTAGCTAGAGCGCCATGCAAGTAATACGGAGTTTGCCGGTTTGAGTTCGGCCAAGCAAACATGGAGTTTTCAACACTTGTGTGCTCTGGCTATCTCCAGGGAAAGATTATTAAATTTTAGAAGATGTTGATGTTTTTGTTATTCCCATCCCTCACCCCCCCCTGGCAGGGGTCTGCGGCCTGAACAACAATTGAAAACTAAGGCATGTCCCTTTAAATGGTAAATGAAGCAACTGCCCTTTCGATGGAAAATTTAAATATGTAAATGATTGAATGACCCTTTATTTAGTTAATAAAATGGTGGGCTGGATTGGGTTACTCCAGAGTGAAGATTTGAGGGACCTCTACCTCTCATAGCTCATCTTCCTTCTTTCCTTGGTTTTAGTGATGTGTCATCAGCTAAGTGGACTAGGTAGGGTTAGAGGCACCTGAGCCCTGAGATGATCAGTGACACTGATACCAACAACATCGACCCATTAGACTGGTTCCATTCTTCTCAAAAAATGCTCCCTTCAACATGACGAAGGCAGTTTTGAGTCAAACAATTGGGTTAGTGTTTCTATATGGAAATTTATTCCTTATTCCAAATCTCTTCCGTCCCCAAAGCGAATTTTTAGGGGAAATGTGCCTAATTAGCATAAATTCAAAATGCTGGCCATTTTAACGTTTTGTTGTACATAACTCAAGATTTAAGAAGGCTTGTAATGACTTCATTATTGTGTCTTACAACGTTTTTCAGGGTAAGGAATACTCATTAGATCATAGCTTATGGCATCATTAGTCAACTTAACATTTAAGTTGTCATAAATTCTAAAATGTGGCTGCCATTTTTTTACATTGTTGTACATACGGTCCAATTTAAGGCTTGTACTTCCTGCTTGTTTCGATACATATGTTTTCAGGGTCAGGAATTAAGATTAGATCATTAGTTTATGGTCATGCGCCATGATTGGGGTATAAAAATTCGGGTGGCGTTACCTTTGCACAATTTGTTTATTGTATCATACGAACCATGTTAGTTATTCAGCTGATTTATATTTCACATTTTAAGGGAATTATCTAGCTTTGAGATGGTGCAGTTTCAATTTTGTGCTATCTTACTTTTTGATTTTCCTAATTCTAAATCATTCGGGGTCAAGAGGGTGTTGCCCTACGATAGGTGCCTACGGATAGGCATTTGTTAAAGTCTAGGGACTTTTGATATTCGGGGCTTATGCATCTTTTTGGTTTTATATCTTTGTACCCCTGCCATTTATTAAGATAAATAACATCTCTTTTGTTTTGTTATTTTATTGGCATTCATTGTTGACCAACCGCAGTTTTTAATGCTCTGATTTAAATTAAGGTACACATTAGACTGCCATAAAATTTTGTACTTTTCACTTAAAATTTTCACTTTCCACCTTATATGGACACTTGTGGCCCCCTGTATATGCACAGCAAGTTGCATTATTTGTCTTCCTTACATTTTTTAGCTTTACAACTTATATTTTTATAGCTAGTCTCAAACAAAAATGAGACTGACTCTCCATTAAGCGTGAAAACGTAATATGTGGTAGTTTCCAGCATGTAACACACTGCTCCCAACTTATGGTGGCATGACCTTATAGCATTAGGTCATTTTACCGTTTATTTGCATAAAAAATTAAAATGGCCGCCGATTTTTTAAATTTATGCAAATAATTGCAATATAATGGCATAATACCATTACTGGGGTCGAGTTGTGTTCTCTGACCCTGAAACGTATGTATAGACCAAGAATTCAAGTGCTTTACAGCTTCAATCTTGAGTAATGTACAAAAATGTTAAAATGTCGGCCTTTTGACATTTATGCAAATTAGGCACACGTTTCCGATAAAAATTAGCTTGGGGGACCGGAAGATTTTGAATCAGCCAACAATTTCCGTATAGAAACAATGTTTCAATTGCCTTTACTCAAAATGGCTTCGACTAGTTGCTTTTTGAAAATGGAACCAGTCTACCTTTGGAAAATCAGGGCTGGGTGGTTGGTGGCCTCGAGTATATCCCCATAGGAAGAGTACGGTGGCACTGGACAACCTCTTAACCCTTTCCTTTATACCCTTTTAGGCTCCATTCCATCTGCATCTGAGTAGGGTAGTGGGCCCTTCTTAGAAAAAACACAGCAGAAAGTCCCTTTTAGGCTGTTCACTTTATCCAGTATCATCCTCCAGTCGTCTTGACTTGCTTCATTGGATATAGATTGGCCTGGAAGAGAGAGGGAGGTCAGCCCCTGCGTAACTTTCCTTTACTGTAAACTAACCCATGCGCAATTCATGACATCGTATTTTTTTTAATTTTTTATCTTTTTGAGTTTTTGTCTCGAACGAACACGACACGAGTTTTAAGGAATTTGTCCTTTAAATGGTAATTGAGGAACTAATCCATTTAATTGGTAAATGGCGGAATGGCCCTTTAATTTTGTAAATGATTTAATAGTCCTTTTGATTGGTAAATAAAAGAAAGGAATGACTGATTGGTAAATGGAAGACATGGTCTTTAAATTGATAAATGAAGGAATAGACCACTTGTAAATTATGGTATGGCCCTTAATTGGAAAATAATGCAGAAATTCTAATTGGTACATTAATCGAATGGCGTTTAAAATTTAACTTAAGGACGGCCCTTGTAATATTTTTGGTAAATGACCGGACGGCCCTTTACTTGTCGCAATCCGGGACTGCCCTTTTTAATAATAATTGGATTTGTAAAACGCCTAATTGCCAATAGCCCATTCCCTAAGCACAGAAAATAGGCAATATTTGCACTTTTTCCTAACAGCATGAACCTTTGTATGCTTTCACATTTGAGTCCCTGGACAATTTCTGATGAAGTGCAAAACGTAGCGCCCCTATTGGCCTACAGCGCCCTCTATATTTTTTACCCCAATTACTTTAAGGACCTTAAATAATGCCCTAATTTCACCCTATTTTTTAAACCAAATAGTTCCAGTAGATTTAAAATGATGTATATAAGCTATTGATTTAGGGTAATATCAATATGGCTACCATCTTTATATTTCAAAATGGCCGCCACTGAAATCCATATTTAACCTAACTTGAGTTAAGAATGATCAAAAACACTAATTTTAAGGAAAATCCAACATTGGTAATGCTGAGGAGTTCAGAAAACGCACTGCTGACATTGTAGAAGTAACGGATAGTAGAAATCTTGAATTTCAAGATGGCGTCTGATTTCAAAATGGCCGCTAATGAACTATTATTTGGAATTTTACCCAATTATGAAATGTACCTCTTGAATTAAGGGTTGGTGATCCAATCTCAACGCTTTGGTCAAATAAAGTCCAGTAAGATTCTAAGCACTCTTAATGTATCTGGGCATTCATTGAGATCAATGTCAATATTCTATTCCTGCCATCTTAGATTTCAAAATGGCCACCAGTGATTATCCATTAAGCCTAACTTCACTTATGAATGGTGAATCTCATATTGAAATGCTAATAAGCCTGTTTCAAAAGGCATAAAGAACGCATGTATTTGGTACTTGTTAAACGATGCGTTGTGTTGGAGAAATTCAACACTGAATATTATACAAATACTACATGGTTAGAGGGAAATAGGCACATTATTTTCCTGAGTGAGGTACTGGTTACGGGTCTATGACCCCAAACCCGAAGGGTGAGGGGTGATAGACCCGTACCAAGGGAAAAATAGTGTGCCCTATTTCCTGATATAAAACCATGTATTATTTGGGGACGAGGAACGAAGTTGTAGGGAAATAGTCCAATAGGAATCAGCCAATGAAATAGCATGATTTTGTTCATGAATATTCACGAAGTGTAATAATATGTGATGTTTCCATTTTATTGTCTTTTTTTTCATTGAGAGCTAATAAAAATCCATCAGATTAGAAGATTGCGGGACATATGTTCTGATATTGGAGTAGTATTATTCTTTAATCCATGTAATTCATTCCCCCAGGGTCCTCCCCTGGATCTGACAGGGGGTGGGGCAATGTCAAAAAAGGTCAACATTTCCAAAAAAGGGTCAACATTTTGCCATATCTTTTTTCTAGATGAGCTAGAAGCGCAAACTTAGATATATTATAGGAGGGCACAAGCCCCTACTGACCATGTAATTCATTCCCCCAGGGTCTTCTCCCGGGTCTGACAGGGGGTGACGGGGAAATGCCAAAGAAGTTCAACTTTCCAAAAAGTCAACATTTTGCCATATCTTTTTTCTAGATGAGCCAAATTTTAGTATATTGTAATTAATTCCCCAGGGTCCTCCCCTGGGTCTGTCACAAAAAGGTCCATGTTTTACCATATCTTTTTCTATCTTTCTTCTAGATGAGCTGGAGTAGCCAAACTTAACTATACTGTAGGAGGGTACACGCCCCTACTAACCTTGTAAGGGCAACACTTGGCCATATTTTTTTTCTAGATGAGCTAGACTCCCATAGACTACTGTATATTAAGTATAGGTCCGTATGGCCATGTGTGTGTAGGTCTGTATGTTAATGTGTAGGTGCGTATGTAAAGATACATATGAGGATCAGGTCCATGCAATAGTCTGTATTGGGGGTACTTGAAGCTCACTTATGAACTATACATACATAATGTACACCTATATTATTCAACACCCCAGAGCTGTAATACCCGTGGGGGGAAAAGCAATCCGCCCATACCGCCATTGGTGGTTTACAGATTTTTAAATATTTTTTTCTTAACAGTTCGGTTCAGTCGCCACTGGCATCGCGGCTAATATTCGTATAAATATTTTGATATTGCCCCTGACTTTGATTAGAGAAGAATTCTTTTGAAATAGCAACCTAATACTATTTATCAATAAAATAGTTACCACACCATTGCTGATATTAATAACGCTCTTTCACATGTGTCAAGACTATATCCCTAACGTCCCTTAATCGCTTCAAAATCCACCTTTTTAGTGGGAAATTGCTTCTAGATCTGACAACAAAAATGCCGCTACCTCACTTTTTTGCGGTGATTGTCGGATTTTCCTCTAGTGACATTAGAGATATATGGGAACCAGTATATAATAAGTCAAAAGCTATATGGCATACATTGATCAGCTTAGCGAAAAACATCAAATGTTATGATTGCAGTTCAAAAATCTAAAAAAGTTGTTCTTTATCGCATCATTACTAAAATTTACAAAAGGTTTAACGTTTGTTTTTGTTTGAATGCCCTCTATACATGTGTGTTGCTTCTACGAAGAATTTCACATGCCAACACACTGGAATGAAAACGATAAAATCCAGTTATTGGATACACGACAAGAACTATTACACGTGTGGTATATTGGCCGAAGATGGTGTAGACATCAGCTTCAAAAGATGTTATATTTTGTCTTACCCATTCAAGACTTAGATCCGTTTGTATCCATTCGACTAAATTGATCATCGCAAGATAAATCAAGCAGTACTCAACACATCTAGAAAGGGCTTCACCAGACCGATGTATATAATGAGCAGTCAATAAAAATTGAGTTTGTAACCATATGTAGATAATACCTGTAATTGCCAGGAACATCAGGAAGGCTAAATTTACTTTGTCTAATTTTTCTGGGTTTGTGTTTAGGCACCCAGCGGCAGCAATTATTTTGAGAAAATAATAGCCATAGGTTATGCCAGCGGTGGCGAGCAACACATAATCACTACTGACTAATGAAGTCGTCAGTGAAATGTTATTCGTACTTTTACGTATTTTGCAAAGAACCAAAATGTAGGAGAAAAAAAAGCGGTGTATAGATGAAAGTCTGAATTGCCTTGAATATGATTATTTTATTGGCATCTGGTAGGCGTGTAATGGCAAACGGTCCTGATAACGTTAGCATTGAAATAAGATAGCCTAAGGCAAACAACAATGGCATAATCAGTTTGAGACTTGACTTCAAATTAACGCGAGATGCATTGGGAGTGCCTTCTCCATAAACACAATTTTCGCAGCCAGGAATGTATTCGCTGAGATCATTAACCATCGGTAAATGTTGGTTGGAGTTCGTGTTGTTATCCTCGTCTTCATGTCCAGTAAATCTCATTGTTTGCCACAAGGCAAGCAAGATGCCTATTGATATCATCAAGAATTCGACCAAAAATGGTTGCAGACACCCTTCAAGGATTTCCGAAACACTATGCAGGTTTATATGCATGGATTTTTCAGAGGTGTTGGACAGAAAGTAAGTTGGTGTCACTGGAGTAGCTTGTTCTGTTTCCCACAGAGGACTAAAAGTTACAGTAACCCACGCACATATATCTCCAGCAACTATAACAGCAATGGCAAAATGGTACATTACGTAATTATTTAGATAAACCCTTTCATACATTCGAAGGAATATGATTTTAAAGGCACAAACGATTACAAAAATGCTGTTATTCACCAAGTACAGCCACGAATTCTCTAAGGAACCCGCTGATGCGTCTTTTATGAGCCTGCAGATGAAAAGTAGTATACTTCCACAACCGAATATAGTTATCTTTAATGATATAGAACGATTATGATGATTCGTGGTATTGACATCGTTTATATTACTATTTTGAAGTGCGTTGGGTCGTAAATTATGTCGAGGCAATCTGACAAATGCATTTTGTATCCAGGAGTTTTGTTTAACGACGAACCAAAGGATAAGTGTCATCGACACGCATGCGTATACACCTTTTACAGGCTTTATGGAATTTAGTACCTGCTCTACGAACTCTTTAACGTCTTGTTTCGTGGACAACGCAACAGGAGCTACTATTAATCCTGCACCACCGCTGACTACGAGTAACGTAAGGAGCAATGCCGAGTAGGAGTTCCCATGCCTATGGTATGGTTGCTGGGGTGATACTCGTCTTGATGGTGATTCATTTATTTCGTTCTGAAAAGAATGTTAAAACAAATTGGTAAAACAGATAAATTGATCACCTTGCTTCTTTGCTTCCGTGGATTTGTTGAATTTAAAGGTAAAGAAAATCTCATCCGCCATGCACATCTATAACTTCATTGTTCCATTTCTCGACTACGCACTTTATGATTAAACACCACTAACTCGCTTATACACAGTAGAAGTCTATGAAAAAACTGACAATTATGAGCATATTTCTTTCACATATATAACTCTCACAGAGGAAAACACCAATATCACGCCAAAATGACCACAATTTCAAGCTATAGTTACCAGATTTAAAAAAAGTTTTAGTTATAAATCACTAACCCCAGAGTACATCGAAACGCCCAGCACGAGATGCTTTTAGTCCGTTAGGCTCATAGTGGACAAAATCGAGAAAAATTAATGAGCGTGGAGTAAATTGCCTCAAATTTATTGTACAAATGCAATTTAATTTGAGAAAACATTCCAATCTGCCATGTCAATCATGAAATTACATCACTTTCTTAATATAAATTTTCAGACATTTTAAAGCAGCTTTTTCATAGTCATGCAAGAAAGTAGTGCACCCAAGAATTTTGATCCTTACGGCAGCTAGGATAGTGGTGTGTAACCTTAAGAATAGAGTTTGGAGGATTCCACTTGGGCAGGATTCACTTGGTTTTGCCTTTTGATCTATCATGCCCAAAGTACATCAATGACTTTAGCAAAATGATTCATCCATTACTCGCGCATGCGTCTGAGACTGATGGTAATATATCTTATTTAAACAAAACATTTTCGTGATTCTTCTTATTATTATATAATCTGGGCATCTACCTCCTCGTGCATGTACTATAAAGCAGACGACCAAAATATCGATTATTTAATAAAATCGACAAAGTAAGGCCATGGGGCCAAAGAGAAAAAAATATGTTCGGGTACGGATTAAGGTGGCGCACCCCTGGGAAGTACGTAATTCTTCCGAAATAAATTGTCTAAAATTAGAAAAATCAGTTCTACGTGTGTTTTCACGTCTAGTATGTGCACATTTTCTAGAAAATGAATTGATATCATCTCAATTTTCCCCTCATTATCCTTGACCAACGGATGTACAAAAACATAAACGCCATAATTTATTGACTCCAGCAAATAGGTCGCTATTGATAATTATATATCCGCTCGGGGGTGCAGAGGACGAACCTTCATAGTCCTATTTTATTTGAAACTCAGGCCATTGTTATTGTCCATGCATAAACGATTTCAGTGTTAACACATAACCTGTCCTCGTTGAAGTAATAATAAACCTGGAGCTTCTACAGTATGCGCAATTCACCTTAAAACCGTATATTTCATAATTTATTTTCAAGGAAACGCAAGGCACAAATCATTATGTTCCTGGGATTGCAACGTTTTCTTTTCACCTACGTATGGCTTTTGCCAAACACGTCCACTGGACCCCACATAAACTGGGTCCACACCCTTGATTTAGTGAAGCTCGACTTATTGATGATATTGTTCAGATAACTGTCCTCTATTGTCATGTGCCCTGTTTCGGGTATGTTCAACCCGTCCTATTAATTGTAAAAAATCCCACGTGATTTTCGTGATCTTGCATTGATCCAATTTAATACTCTCCGCATCTCATAGTCCCCATCCTTTTTGCACCCTCTTGATTGTTTGATCAGATAGTCTGTGACTATTATGAGACCATCTACCTTAGTCAGACTCCACGGCCTCAAATTTGGAGGAACCTGGCTTCGGAAGATATACGTTTTGAGTCATGTTATCAGTTAATAATACCATGTATTGGGGGAGTATGAAAGTGCTGGTTTTGTAAAATCCGAATTTCTTGTCCAGCTGTGTACTAGCCTGTTTTAAATAAATGGTCAGTGCACCTGATATTGTGGGCAATTTTTAAGGTTTGGGGTACAACGTCAGGATTGTTTTCTTATTTATCTCATGAAAGAGGCGGACAACATGGTAATATAAGTTGCTATATACGACAGTACAATAGATATTTTGTAACTTTTTATTCTTTTTTTTTTCACCTTTACAAAGGATCAAAGTCAAACGCAACCACCCTTTTTCCGTCTGAATTTTAATTACAAGACTAATATCGTACACAAATAGTTCGAGACATGTCACACCCCCTCGAGAATTTCGTTGTATAAAGCACCCAATGCTTTATTTTGAATACCAGTGGATAGCTATGTCCTCCTCTTTCCATTTATACAAATAGTACCAACATACTATTGGGCGTCACAATGACGTCATAAATTCCCGAGGCAGTAAACTTGGCTGTCCACATAAAATAGTCGAAAATCCAATGTTACTCTAGACCAAGAAAGCTAGAATATCGCATTTTCATCATAACTGATTTCACTCTAAAATGATGGCATTGCCTATTTTTTTACATAAATTGAGTTTTTAGAGCCATACTGGGCATAATATTTTCGAATAAATTACTATAAATATCCCTTGGGTGGGTCACCCACCCCCCTCCTTACCTTCACTGCTACCCTACCCCGGTGAAGGTTGCCTACCTTCACATTTTTCATATTTTTTTAGCTAAAATGACCAGATGGATGAGGAAAATTACCCAAAGCATTTACGAGTCACCGGAGCAAGTTTCATTAAGGTTTGGCCCCCTCCTTGGTAAGACGTGGGTTGAGTGCTACTCTTAACAGCCGTTATTTTCAAGAATAACATTTGTGTAACTAAATTGTTATATGCCTCCATTTTTCTGATTAAACTTTAAAATATTGTTTTCTTCCTTTCTCAATTTATTTGAGAAAGATTTCTCAACGGAAAGCACTGTGTTTTTACTATAAAAGAGAGACAGGGGATTACTCGAGTTGTTTTGCTAAGTGCAACCTCTTAGATTGCACAATAGGGGAATTGGGAATTCCCCAAGGATAACTTAGAACTTGTTTATGTTTTTGAGATCAAAACATTGCAGACCTAGAAATTCCCCCACAAAGTTATAATATGAGGATGTAATTCGGTTGATGAATTCCGATTGGTCAGCTAGTGTAAGGTTATGTTTATGCATAGAATGATTATGATTATTGTTAGAAGGGAATCTATCTGTGAGTAGATAAATACTATCACTGAAGACTCTCTGCAGCAGTTGAATCAGGAGCTGAAACTAGAGCTCTGGAGGCTATCCCAGGTCATAATTAAGCTAGTTTTACTCTAAATGATGGTAGATTTGAGTCTACAATCTAGTTGCCAGATTTAATATTTTGGATGCCGCCGTAGCTTGATAGCTAAAGTGTCTGGCTGTTCGTCTTTTATTTTAAAACCAAAGTGCTTCAGTTTTGGGATCAAAAAGGGATTCCATTTTGTGGTCCTATATGAGGACATAGCGACAGAACGTGGTGGTATTTTACCTGGATTTTATTATGTTAAACATTTTTCGTCGAGGAACCCGCGCGTTCGTGACGACTGGACAAAATTACCTTCAGGACTGAAAGATTCCCTGGAATATATTACTTATTTTTTTGTAGAACTTGTTCGCTGTCATTTTGGGTCTTCGCTGTGATGACTATCATCAATCGTTGAACTGCCAACGCCGCTCTTTTGAACATTTAGTATCAGTTATATAAATTTTGTGTCACAAAAAAAAATTTTGGGGGGTGGGTAATTTTGATTTATGCAATGTTGTGGACATAACCAAATTCTTGCACCAATTACAAATCATTAAATAATCTGTTATATTTATAAAATTAAGATCACTTGCGCACTAGCTTCATTTATATTAGTGTTTGAAAGTATTTCTGACCTTATACGCCTACGAGACGTCAGAACAGAATTGGGGGCTCGTCCTTGTGGATTGACTGTAGATAAAATTTGAGCCTTATTGTTTCAGAATTTAACAACATTAAAGTGTGAATAAATTGTAACATGTGCACTCTGGCACAACATTTTGTGTGTATTACATGTACAACCATTGTATTTTGGTTCAAGTTAGTATATTGTTTTTGTAGATTACAATCCCAATGGAGTTTGATCCAGAAGTTTTCATAGGGCAAATAAACTGGGGAGTAAGTTTGATGACTAGAAAGCCTGAGTTAATGAAAACTAGCCAGCAGATTAGGACTTTGAGGCAAAACAAATGCTATGACAAGCAAGTCATCAAAATAATTTTGATTGAAAAGTTAGTTCATGAAGATTTTGGGATGAGTCAATTTGGAAAAGATGAGAGTTCTGGAACAGTGCA
The DNA here is from genome assembly GCA_023653785.1 of Ophioderma brevispina. Lineage (NCBI taxonomy): Eukaryota > Metazoa > Echinodermata > Ophiuroidea > Amphilepidida > Ophiodermatidae > Ophioderma > Ophioderma brevispina. The sequence continues at coordinate 51,461 of JAMKCH010066733.1, forward strand.
CTGGTGATGCCTTCAAGTTGAACGAGCTTGAAATTCAAAAGGAATAGAATTGAGAAAATGGAAATAGAACAAAGCAAAAAGAAATATAAATGCAAATGAAAGGAAAAAGAAGGAAATGCCACACAGAAAGGCATTGCAAATGGCAAATTGAAAAGGACAAAAAATGAAAGGAAAAATTCCAAAATGATATAAACAAAACAAGCTTGAATCTCAATTAAGTTAGAGAAATTGAAACAACAGGCGAGCTCATCAGACTCTTCCAAGCCCTCTGGTTTGATGCGGCGAAAAATATTCGCTGGTCCAAATTTCAGGAAAGAGTAGACAAATACTTCTTAACACTTTTGAAGAAAATGCCAATAGCTTGAAATGGCCCCAAGGAGTCTGACCTTGTTGCTACAGTCAGTGTTCATTGTAAAGCCCGAGAAATATTCGGCCATGTCATTAGACGCATGTATATGATGACGAGTTAAGCAGCAGTGCTCAAGCATATGAATTGGTGCCAGAGCCATGTAGAAAAATCAGTCTTGTCAGAAAAAGTGACCAACACACGTTGATTTGCCCGCTTAGAGGAACAAATGTTTTGATGCGGCTTCTATCAAAAAAGTCGGGCAAAATTTTGTCAACTTAGGAGTTTTGATTTGTTGAAGAGTTCAAACAGTGTCTTACATCCAATATCAAAACACATCTGGATGACAACAAAATTGCCCGTTTGCGTGAAGCAGCCGTAAAAGGCCGATGATTAATGCTTTGACACACAAATGAATCAACATAGGCCTAGCCAATTTACTAGGTACAAAACAAGTACAACAATAAGTCGGTTCTAACAAAGCGTCGCATTGTGCACTCAGGGAGGGGAAATCCCATCAGGTTCCATGTGAAAAAGGGGAGGAAAGACAGTATGTGCTAATCAAAAGCATGGAGCGGGACCCAATCACACAGTTCACATTCCATCACTGTAAAAGCCAGACACGAAACAAAGTCCCGGGTTGGGAGATATCTGGCTATCCCACCCACAAATGGAGAAAGCCAAAAGTGAGTCCAAACCAATATGTTGTGCATGACTTTGAGGCAAAAGTTCATTCTTCTGTTCAAAAAACAGCAAAGTCCACAAAAGGGATTGACACAGAAGTAAGGGATGACCTTTCAGCCTTTTGTTTGCGGGATTTGTGTCACTTTCAGTGATGTTAGATCCAAAACCCTAGAATCATGCGGACACGTGCTTGCTGCGCGCAGTCCATGATTTGGAAGATGCCCTCCATTTGATATGTGAGAGTTCCACAGGAACTCGTGCATTGATTCAGGGGATGGTATGGATGTCGAAGTGTCCCTCTTCAAAAATGAATTTGAATCAACTATGGTTTTCTGGAACTTCACAATTGGTGTTAGACAAGACCTCACAGTTACAGGGGTAATCCCATGTTTTTGGTAGTGATTTGGCAGGGGAAAAGTACTCCCAGATCACATAGTTTCCCAGTGCCCCGTTACAGGGATACATTTGATGAGGAATAGACATTTTCCTCCCCAGCATGTTGCAGTAACCTGGGTCAATGACCAGAAAAGCCTCAGCATGAAAACAGTGCATGTGAGAGTTCAAATACCATACACATAGGAAGCGCGTCGAGATGACGTGGTCCCAAATTTAGAGTATAAACTTTTCTCTCAAAGTTAGAGGAATGTGGAGGTCATCTTCCCTCTTCAGGGGAGACTAAATTTCCCTGTGTAGTGAAAATCCCAGCCCCTGAGGACAACAAAGTGACAAAGCTGTAACATTAATCCGCCGCTGAGCATGATAGAATTAGGACTGTAAAGGAGACCCTTAAGCCATGAACAAGCTTAAATGAGCATACACAAGGACCCACACTTAGGAAATTAGGTGATAGGGCATTGTCGCAACAGGAAAGCCGAGCAATTCCTGTTAATGTTTCTACAAACAAAATTTGTGTCCTTCCTCATGATAAATGCGGCCACCCGATGCACTTGTAGATCAGGGATGGAAGGTCGTGGATCAAATTGTAGTGCCAAGGTATATCATAGGGAATTGATAGGCATAGCCCATGATAGTCCCATGGCAGGACACTTAGGTGGTTAGAAAACACATGACATAATTAGGAGTCATTTTTGGTAGCCTACACTCAGAAAAGATGTTCTGATATTGTAAACTTGTCACACTGTCAAATGGTGGGGCAATCCAATCAGAAAATTCCTACTACTCCCTTGCATCCAATACCAGCATTTGACATGCTTGATGAGCCATTTAGTAAGGTCTTAATAGATTGCGTAGGACCACGTCCAAAGACAAAGTCCAAAAATCAGTAAATTTAACTGACATCATGTGTGCTTCCCCAAGATTCCCTGAGGCTACCCTTGATAAGAATGATAAGGGGTATTAGGCACAAAATATAGTGAAAGCTCTAGCAAAGTTTTTCACCCTATAGGCTTCCAACATAAATTAAGTCTGATCAAGGATCAAAAATTTCATGTCGGTTTATATTAACAATCAGTGGACCATTGGGATTTCCCAGTACAGTCTCCAGCATATCACCCAGAATCCCAGGGGGCCCTAGAAGGTACCACAAACATTGAAAAACATTGTCAAAACCTTTTGTTTTTAAAAAAAAAAAAAAAAAAAAAAAGAGTTCATCTCCTGTTATAATTTGCTACCTAGAGGCTAGTACAAGAGTCATTAGGATTTAAGTCCATTTGAGTTTGTGGTTTGTAGTCAAAAGTTGGGACCTGAAGCTCTGAAGAAAATGTTGTGGAAAATCCCTGATGTGAATTTGTTAGAACTAATGTGTCTCAATTCAGACACAGGGTCCAAAGAGCCACAGAAATGCCAAACAAATCTTCAACAGAGCATGCAAAAATGAAAAACATGGTATGACAAAAGTGCCAGGAGCAGAGTATTCAGCCGGGTGACAAAGTATTGGCACTTTTTTCCAATATAAGGGCATGGCCTTTGCAAGCCAAGGATTCTGGGCCTATGATGGGATTGAGAACAAAGTGGGAGACCTGCCTATGGTGATCAACACAACCCATGTAACTTAAAAGTCGACAATTATGCCACATAAATGCTCAAAGAGTATAATAAAGAGATGAGAATGTTAAGCCGGCGTGTGTGGTGTCATCCAGAGTTGGTGATGTTAGCAATGATGACATCACATATCAAAACCTGAACACAACAGCACTGATAACACAAAATAAATGAATTCTTGTGTCAATTGCAAATTCTGACATACTTGCCATTTAGACAAGAAACTACCATCTCCATAACGTGTCACAAGGTGAATTGAAAAGAAGGGTTTTAATTCATGAGTGGGAGAACATATTGCCTGATGTTCCCAGTGAGACACATGTCATAACCCATGACTTGACGTAGGTGACCCGAGCCTTGTAACACATCCTTATAGGGTGAATCCAATCAAAGTTGCAACATATCAGAATGAGGTGAAATACATGTTAGATAATGGAATAGTAGAGCAAAGCATTAGCGAATGGAGTTCCCAGTATTTCTGGGTTTCCCAAACCTGAATGGTTCATTTGATTTTGTCCATCAGATTTTCCGAAAAGTCAACCTCTGTTCCAAAACCGACTCTTCGATCCCACGGATCTGAGGATTGCATAGATCGAGTTGGAAAATTCCAAATTTGTTAGCAAATTTGAGAATGTGTTGAAGGGGTATTGGCAAGTTTCCTCCTCACTGACCGTGCAAAGAACGTGAGCCTTTTTTACGCCCGATGGCCTATAACCCATACAAGAATGGCATTTGGTCTCAAATTCTGCCGCAACATTTCAGAGACTAGTGAACAATTAGTCAGACCAATAGAAAATTGGGTGAAGCCTATGTTCGAAGACTCCTTGTGGTACGTGGAAACATGGGAAAACCCATGAGACAGCTCCATCAATTATTGAGAAATTATCTCACGCAGGTTTAACTGTGGAATTCTGGTGAAAAGTGAATTTTGCCATGCAAAGGTCACATACTTAGGGATGTTGTAGGACAAGAGCAAATTAGAGGCCATCACTGCAAAGTTGAAGCATTGAAAATTCCCCACACCACAGAGCAAGAAAGAGTCTCATAATCTTTTTGGTAATGGTCGGGTATTAAAAATACTGTCAATTTTCTCAGAAATGGCGTGTCCCCCGCTGACCAACCTACGAAGAATGCAAATTTGTCTGTCAGAGCCAATGCACAAAATCGTTGAGAGAAATCAAATCTATTGATGAATGCGCAAGTTTTGAGTGCGCCCCTATTTTCAGAAACAATTCAATTGGCAGTTGAATGCCAGTGATGTATGCTGTGGTGGAGTTCCTCATGCAGCAGATGGAAATGATGTAGACAGCCGTATGTTATTTCTCAAAGAAGTTGACAACATCAAAAACTACTCAACCATTGAGAAACAAGAAAATGTCTGCATTGTTACTACTGTCATTGCAAATTTTGAAGTGTCTTGAGTACAACAGTGCACCAGTTCTAGTGTACACGGATCACAATCCGTTGACTTCAATCCACAAGATGAAAAACAGAAATCAGAGCGACTTGTCATTGGAGTTTAACTCTACCAAATACATCTTGACATAAGAACATACAAAGGAAAAGAAAATGTCTTGGCAGTGCCTTGTCCCAGAGCTGTTCTAAATTTGTTCAGAAATTACAATTAGTATACAATTTTATGTAATAGTGCTGAGGCACATGCAAAACAATTATATAAAAAGTGAAAATTGGCCACTGTGTGTAAACTATGTAAAATTTAACCACAAAATTGTTAAAGGTATAAGCCAGTTTTTGGAAATTTTCATTTCATTCAAATTTTTCTTTTAATATGGGGAGGATGTTTATAATGGCCCCATTTTTCTGATTAAACTGTTTAAAATATGTTTTCTCAATTTTATTTTTTTTAATTTGAGAACATATTTCTCACGGGAAAGCTTTGTTTACTATAAAAGGGAAAAGGGGGATTCCCTGATTTTTTTGCTAAGTGCACCTTTTGTTTAATTGCACAATAGGGAAGTTGGGAATTCCCCCAAGGATGCTTAAACTTAGAATTGTTTTATGTTTTGAGATCAAAACATTGCAGAACCTAGGGATTCCCCCACAAAGTTATATATCATGATTGATGTAATTCGGTGATTTATCCGTTGTCATGCTAGTGGAAGGTTATGTTTATGCATGAGAATGATGTAATGATTATGTTAGAAAGGGGAATCTAATCTGTGAGTATTAATACTATCACTGAAGGACTCTCTGCCAAGCAGATGAAATAGTGCTGAACTATAGCTCTGGAGCTAGACAGTATAATTATAGCATTTTATACTCTACACTAATGGAGATTTTGAGTTCTACATCCTATGCCACCAGGAATTAATATTTTGGATGCCGCCGTAGCTTGATAGCTAAATTGTCCTGCTGGTCGTCTTTTAAGCCCAAAGAGCTTCAGTTTGGAATCGAAAAGGTATTCCAGTTTGTGGTCCTATCTGAGGACAACTAGCGACGACTGATGGTGGTATATTACCTGGATTTATTATTGTATAAACTTTGTCGGGCTGAGGGAAAGCCCCGCGTCTTGAACTCTTGGACAAGATTACCTTCCCAGACTGAGAAATTCCCTTGGAATATCTTCCTGATTTTTGTATGAACTTGTGCGCTGTCATTTTGGAGTCCTCTTCGCTGTGAGGACATAATCAAGCGTTGAACTGCAAACGCCTCTTTTGAACAATTAATTATCAGTTATATAAATTGTGTGTGATTGTGTATTTTGATTTATGAAATTTTTTGGACATCCAAATTCTTGACCAATTACAAGCATTAAAATCTGTTATAATTATATAACAGTAAGATCACTTTTGCACAAGGCCCATTTATTAGTGTTTGAAGGTATTTTCTGACCTTTGACGCCACAGGACGGCATAACAGAATGTTTACTAATAAAGTCGGACCTGACTTTTACAAGTACACAAAATAGTCGTAAATATGCCACCTTTAAAGACAGCTTAAAAACCTTTGAGCGATGTTATAATTACTATTGTCAATTTCTGTTTCAAAAGGTCAAAAATCGTCATTTTGTCTGGGTAACATTCTAATCAGCATGCCATTTAAATGAGTCCAAGCAAGCAAGCTTGTGGTTGTGTTTCGATGTCTTCACAATCACCAGCAAACATTTGGAAGGCCATCACTAAAGCCACTAGCTTATACGTATACAAAACTGACCAGGTCAAAAGGTTGAACATGCTTTATTAGGTCTGATGGCCGTTGATATGACCTAACCCTTGGCAATTTAGAGACAATGGGCATTTTAATTGGAAGAAAATGCTGATTTAATTCGTTTGCATAATTCTTAGTTTTTGTTGTCTTTTCTTCAAAAGAACCGTCGTTTTCGCACATGGTATTCCATTCATGTACATGCGTTTTATATAGCGTTCGATTTTTGCCGATGCTACATAAAATAAAGAGTCATATACAGATCTATTTGTTTTTTTCATTGTTCCTAAGTAATCCAATTACATGTGTTAGATTTGTAATACGCATTATTTTGATTTTCATCACACTCAGACTTATAACTTTAGCTTAATTAAGAGTATCTTGCGGTGTTAAATTTAAGTTATGTTAAAAATATTAACTACGTAAGTGGTTCTTCACAATAGTAAAGCCAATTTTTGTTTCTTTACTATGCCTCCTTTCCATGATAGACATGAAATGAGTTTCATCCGTCGATGTCTCAGATGAATAAAATATGATAGTATTAAAGTCGGGATCCTGCCTTTACAGTACCAAAATAAGTCGTAAATTCCACCTTAGACAAGCTTTATAAATTCCTTGAAGCGATGTTATAAATTACTATTTGTCAATTTCTGTTCAAAAAGGTCAAAAATCGTCATTTTTCTGGGTACAACAGATTCAGAATCAGCATGCATTTAAATGAAGTCCAAACAAGCCAAGTCTTTGTTGTGTTTAGATTCTTCACAATCAACACAACATTTGGGAAGGCCCATCTCTAAAGCCACTAGGTTATAACGTATACAAAACTGACCAGGGTCGAAAGGGCTTGAATGCTTTAGTGTCTGCTGAGCCCGTGATTTGACCTAACACTTGGCAATTTAGAGACAAGTGGTCGTTTTTGAATTGAAAAAATGACTGATTTACTTAGTTTCATAATTATTAGTTTTTGTCTTTTTTCTTAAAAAGAACATTCTGTGTTCCGCACATGTATCCATTCCTTTACATGCGTTTTATATCGCGTTCTATTTTGGCCGATTTGCCCCCCCCTTTTGACATAAATAAAGAGTCATATACAGATTCTATTTGGGTATTTTCATTGTTCCTAAGTAATCCAATTACATGTGTTATATTTTGTAATACGGCATTATTTTGATTTTCACACTCAGACTTATAACTTTAGCTTAATTAAGAGGTTATATTTGCGGTGTTAAATTTAAGTTATGTTAAATATTAAACTTCGTAATGTGTTCTTCAAAACAGTAAAGCCAATTTTTGTTTCTTTTACTATGCTCACTTCCATGGAATAGACATGAAATGATTTTCAATCGCGATGTTCTCAGATGAATAAAATATGATAGTATGTGATGTGGGCGACGGTGTGCATAGATCATAACAAAGTTCTTGCCTTAGAATCCTAAATCATCTACAATTTAACCCTCGTCCAACCAAGGGTTTTTCTACTACGTTCACGACCAAGGGGGGTGGTTAGCATTCCCTGTTATTTTCGTAATTAAAGGACAACATCATCTTGTTTAGTATCAGTGTGTAGCTACATGTCCTTTCTTAAAATAAAGAACAAATATATCAAGGTTTAACAATATGACGTCATAGTGACATCATAACATTATTTGTAAGCAAATCTCCAAAATCAAGGGATTTTTGACCATTTTCGCCATTCATGCAAGCAAAATTCATATTTATTTGGCAATGACGGGTGCCAAAGTAAGCATATCATGTTATTACTCTAAAAAATCAGAAAAAATACAAATACTTTCAGTATTTGCTTACAGTAGCATCATACGTAACAAAAGTACCATTTTGGGCATTTTACACAGTAAAGTATAGGAAGGTGGCAAAGACCCCCTACCTTCCGACTTTGACGGGACACCCTGACCTCCCATAAAAGCCCTAGATCATATTCGCTTGCGCTTTTGTGCGACAGGGAATCATCCGCTAGGGGTGGTAACCACTACCCCACCCCCTTGGTCGGGCGAGGGTTAAACAAACCGCCAACGTAATACAAAAGAGAACTTCTGTCTCTAGTACTCAAACGAAACACCTTTCACTTTGCTTGAATTCATTTTAAGTATCTGCAGTTCGACACTACCTAAATGTTTATTGATGTAATTCGTTTTAAAATTATGAATACAACCTAAACCATTTAAAGGTGTTCAATAGGTGTTGTATTTCACCAAGTATGAGGAAACCTAAATAGTAATTGATGTACCTTATAAATTGATGTAAACAACTTTGAATATAACCAAGAGCTAATTTGAGGCGACCTAAATAATATTTGACGTACTTTATTAAGTGATATCAAGAGATATTTATCTCACCCAATTTGAGGCGACCTAAATGATAAGGGTGTATTTTTGTATTAATTTATGTATAACAACTTGAATTATTTGTATGTTACTAAGACAGGTAACAAATTTTTAAAAAAGTCTTATACCCTAACCATATAGGTAGTCAATAGCTCTCAACTTGATGGAGTCCACAAAAATACCTTAAGTTGCACAAAGTTTTGCAAACTTGCGAGATCTGCAACATTCAGGAACTTCAGGTGACTTTGGCCGATGCTCCCCCTCGGTACCACCCGTCCACTACCATCCACTTGAAAGGTCATTTATGGAACAATATACCAATCACGTTTTATATGGACCAGTTACATCCTACGTTTCACTTCTTTTGTTGCCTGCCAATCCATTCCTGCCATCGTTATTGCCCATAGTATTAAAACTCTAATAACAGATACAATTGCCATGTGAACATTCAGCCGACCTATTTCAAGATAGCAGACCCTAACATGTTTAAAAATGCTGTTCACTGGTCTATGATTCCTTGATGACTCATCCTTGTATCCATCATCAAAATTTTAGAGAAAATGTAGGATAAGATGTCGAATCTGAACCACTTACAGCTAAACCCTCAAATTCACAACAGAAATATCACACGTAAGGTGCCTCGTGCTTTGGGTTGAACCATTGCTATAGGGAATATTTTTTGGGCCATTCTCGGTCACGTTTGTGACTAAAACGGGTAAATTTTGACTTTCAACCCAATGGCTGTTTGCGATCATACTAATTGTTAATACTTTTGGTATAATGAATAACCTTTAGTCAACCTAACCAAACATAAAAAGTGTTGTTTCGTTCGACTTCGCAGATGGTAATTTTGTCTATGAGGGGCAAATAAAGTTCCAGTCACGTTTGTGTCGTCAGACAAAATGGTAACCACTACCCCACCCCCTTGTCGACGAGGGTTAAACAAACCGCCAACCGTACTACAAAAGAGAACTGCTGCTCTAGTACTCTCCAAACAAACGAAACACCTTTCACTTTGCTTGAATTCATTTTAAGTATCTGCAGTTCGACACTACCTAAAATGTTATTGATTGTAATTCGTGTTACAATACAACCTAAAAACCATTTAAAAGGTGTTTCAATATGAGTGTATTTCACCAAGTATTAGGAACCCTAAATAGTAAAGTGATCGTACCGTATAAAATTGATGTAAACAACTTAAAAAAATCCCCCAAGAGCTATTTGAGGCGACCTAAATAATATTTGACGTACTTTATTAAGGTGATAATCAAAAGATATTTATTGCTCACCCAATTTGAGGCGACCTAAATGATAAGGGTGTATTTTTGTATTAATGTATGTAAACAAACTTGAATTATTGTATGTTACCAAGACGGTAACAATTTTAAAAAAAGTCTTATAACCCTAACCTATAGGTAGTCAATAGCTCTCACCATGCCTTCCCCATCGTACCACACTCCTCATCCCTCCCACTTGAAAGGTCATTTATGGAACAAATACCAATCACAACCTTTATATATAGATTCCTTGATGACATCATCCTTGTATCATCAAAATTTAGAGAAAATGTAGGCAAAGATGTTCCAATTCCTGAACCAATTACAGCTAAACCTCAAATTCCACCAACCTAAAATATCACACGTTTGTGCTCGGGATTTGGGTTGAACATTGAAGGCAATATGTTTTGGGCCATTCTACTTCCGGTCACGTTTGTTACCTAAAAGGGTATGTTGATTTTCAAAACACATCAACGTCCAATGCTGTTTTGCCAGCATAACTAATCTGTTAATACAAGGGTGTCCCAGAATTGATTAGTACCCATCGATACCCAAAATGTTTTTATTTTTTTTTTTCCATAGAAAAATCAATAACATTAGGTAAGCTGGTTTCAATGGTCCAACTTTCATTATATCTTACTTTCAAACTAAAATTGTGCACTTTTATGAACAGAATAAAAAAAATAAAAAAAATACACTCAATTGTGTTAAGGTGCTTATTCATCCTTTGGGCAAAGGGAAAAAAAAAATCCATGTGTTTTACCCTCAACTTACCAAGCCTTTTTTTGCTACTTATCTCTTTTGGAAATCTTTATTAAGCACTTGATACTTTGATTTTGGTACTAATAGAGCTATGGTCAGTCTCTTTCACTTGATTACCAAAGATAATTACAGCATGCCCTTTATGGATCACAGTGAAGTGAAGTCATAAAGACATCTACCACAGGCAAAGAAATTGTCAATTTCAGAAAACGCAAGTGCACAGTAGGCGAAAATTCAATTTGGCACACCAACCCAAAATTTAGGATATCAGATTTTAAGCTGGTTTTGGCTCCTAATCATTGGCAAAAATGGCAGATTTTATATACATTTACAGAGTGTTTTAGTGCTTTACTCTGCATAAAAGTACCAAAAGAGAATAGGTCTAATGCTTGTGTGGCAACACTGAGATTGTGTGGCAAACACCGAACCGCTAGCGAGCTTTAGACATCATTTGACGTCGTTACTGGGCATTATTAGTATCATTTTTGGTATCAAGAGAAAAGGAGGACCCCACAGCTCTCATTGGTACCACAATCAAACGTTTTGAATTTTAAATAACGGAATTCCGAAGGGACCTAAAGATGTTGTAAAAAAGCTTGCAAGGAAGAGGGGTTAAAAGACACATTTAAACCCCATTTTTTTTCACTCCTAGCGCCAAAGATGAAATAAGCACCTCTAACACAATTGAGTGTATTGTCACTTTGGTTAGTCCGAATTTCACGATTCAAAATTCTTATGAAAGGTTACAGTATAATAAAGTTGGATATTTAAAACAGCTTACTAATGTTATGATTTTCTATGGAAAAAATAAAACATTTTGGGTATCGATGGGTACTAATATCTGGGACACCCTGTACTTTGGTATAATTAAAACTTTAGTCCAAACCTACCAAAAATCTGTTTTTCCACTTTCGCCAGAGTGGTAATTTTTTCATGAGGGGCAATAAAGTTCATCACGTTTGTTGACGTCCGACAAATTGGGTTTTTAGAATTCAAAATTCACTGCAAATTCTGTGATTATATAGCACTCACATTCTTACAGTTATTTAAGAAAAGACTTGTAACTTTGTCAGTACAACAATGTTGGCAATTAAAAAAAAACAATCATCTTTACTGTTAAATACAATTATATCACTAATACGGTCACATGTGGTGACATCGGTAGTTACTTGTGGGAACATCTCCTTAACTTAATAACTTTATAACCAAAAATGGTGACCATTGTTAATTTGCACCAAACACACAAAATTGGTGACCCAGTAATGTTACCAAAAATTTAAGTGTAATAAAATCTTGTGTATTTCCATATTCTCACTATTTCAAAGACTTTTAGCACATGGTCATCAGTAATCACCTGGCAAAGAGCGATGCGTACTACTCTTAGTATGGCATATTTCCTGTGTAAATATGCAAGTCTGTTAAATTTGCAACTTCACCCAAACTTCCCAAAGACATGATCGAGTTTTAAACAGTCCTTTATTAAAATAATTGTTGTTTTTCTTGTTCAAACTGATCGTAATTCATGTTTTACACTAAGAATAAAGATAACATCTGCTACCTTCCTCATATGACTAGAAATTTATTCCTTCAATACACCAATAACACACATGGTGAGTGAAGTCACATGTTTTGACATTAAGGGTGCTTTCGTGATTTCAGTCAACCCTGTTTTTATTCATTATCACTAGATAAATCCTTGATAAAATCTTATTCTCAATTTTGAGCGCTGTCCCGATCTTGCGGTTTTGTGTATGACAATTGCTCGTTTCCGCAGGTCCCGTAGGCTCTGTGCTTTAATTTCTGTCCGTTTACGGACTAAAATACAAATTGCGAAATTTCTTATAGATGCGACCGAATTTGCACGTAAGAAATTGAGCACACATGGATACTAAGGCTTAATGTTCAGATGAATTAAAAATCTCAACATTTTTGAGGTAATCGGGGCGAAGGCTCATGGATCAAAGAATGCCCCCTTAATTAGCACATCAATAACCTTTTGAAAGAAGAAAGATCTAAAACATTTTTGGAAGGTACACACAAACAAACTGGCCTTTGACATGAAATATGAACATTACTGAGACAGTGGTTTCTAGTATAAAAACTTCTTTGTCTTTTTGTCACGTGGTGTGACATACAAAGTCAATTAATTCTTTAACTTACTTTTTTATCAAAAAGGTTTCCTTTTTTGAAGAATGGCCCTTTTATGCAAGGTTATATCATTTTCTCGTACGACGATGGAACTATCACCATGTTACTCACTGCGACATTCGTTCTTCCCTGTTTGCTAACTTGTACTAAACTACATTTTCTATGCCAGAAACCACGTGGTGTTTAAAAACAAAGGCAGATCTGCCTCTCAATTAAGTTAGAATATTTGGATCGTTGTGGCCATAACATGCTATATATAATTTTGACATCTTCAACCTAACCGCTACTATTTCGCGATGTTGCATTTTTTTGGGGTGAGGGGGGTCGGGAGAACCATTCCTTGAACACCTTGGTGAATTTTCGCCTAACCCCTATCCCACTGCCACTGCATCTCAAAGTTATTACGAATCACTTGCAATCTGAAGTAATCCAGCATAGACAAAACTTTGTATTACATCTTACAGATCTTAGCAGCAAGTAAAAGGAAACGATATGAAAATCTTAAATACGTCATAATACTAATTAGGATTTCAGTCCCCCCCCCCCACCCACGTGTGTCACCTGTAAAATATCTATTATTGGGACTATTTTGCTTATAGATAAATAACATTCACCATTCCAAGACCTATCTAAATAAAATCCATTTGCCGACAAATAAGATAATCTCTAATAAAGCAAAATTTTTTAAGAATAAGCACTCTATTTTTAGAGATCATTCGATATTTGTTGTAATTTCTTCTTTCTTTCTTCTTTCCGGCTATTTTTTTGAAAATTTTATTTGCATTTTGTTTCCGCTAAGATAGAACTCCAACATCATCATTTTTATATTAAACGTCTAATCGCTTATGATATCATTTGAACTCCGATTATTTGTTATATGATACCCCTACTCCTAATACCGTTTTCTTAGCAACTTTTCATTTAGCGTTTTTTACCCTTCACGTTATAGCTCCACCACATCACCCACCGACAGAAAAAAAGGAAAATGTCAAACATCACTTTTCCGAAGCATCCAAAGATATATACCAACCGTATCTGAGGTCAAATTCGTATATCTTTCTGGGCCAGGTCCAACCTTTCTAAGCCACTTTTGACGAGGTGGATCCCACCTAGGGGCTTCGTTCTGGATAACTTTGCCCTATTTCACTAAGGAGGATAATCATCATGACTCTTCTTCCCTTGTATAAGAGTTAAGATTCCACCAGAGAGCGGTTCGGGGGGGGTGGGTAATGCGCAAATGACGTTTCTGCAGATGTATCCATCATAGAGGTACGAGAGAAGGAGAGAGCTCTTCCCAAATCCCTTTTGACCGTGATCATCGCCGCCCTCTTAAAACAGGTCGTAAAACGATTGTATTGGAACAATACAAACGAGATCGATATTGAATGCTGATACATCAACGAGGTTCTATAATATAGATAGAGAGGTAAAAAGTTACGTAATCTTTATAAAGTCAACCGTCTCGCATGTTTTGCCCACCATAAAGAAAACCTAGAGTACAAACACTACGAAAGCAATGGCTGCCTCCGCTTCTTCCACATACTGTGGTTGCCGCTTTGCCATAATACACTAATCGGTAGTGATTACAAATTTAATGTATGTGTTAGAGGTGGCCAGGTGTAAAAGTAAAACTCGTGTACCTGGAGCATTGTGCTCAGATACTCTTTTTCTCATAATGCATTGCGCGCATAGGTGAAAAGAGGTATTAATTGAGGCGGTTTATTTAACGACTGATGTGTCATTTATTCGTTGTGGTCCATGGGTAGGAAAAATTTAACCACCCAAGAGCGCCCAACATCCAACAACGGATATTTTAGGCGGTTGTTTGTATCGAATTGACCATATGTGTGTATACAAGACACCCAAACTGATTCATGATTCCGGTGAAATATTCAAAATGTAAGCGCCAAGCACGGACGACTGGTTTTGAATGCGTTTCACCCCTGGATAGCATGTGAATCAACATCGGCATCAATGTCCATAGTTAAGCAGATAGCGACATATTTGTAAGAATTGTGCATTTCTTTATAAAAGCATGAAACTTGGCATAAATGATTACAATTACATACTGAGTATTGAATTTTTTAGACATGGAACCACGTCACCATCAATCATCTTAAAGGTAAAACAAGATCATTTCGGATCACTTGTGGTCATTTATTAGAAGCGAGATAGCATGTTCTTAGATGATTACATTGATTCTAGTTTTAACTCGTAACTTTTCGGCTTTTATAAAAACTTGAATGTTTTGTAGCGGCCCCCGTCCCCGTATTCGTAAAGTATATTTGGAGACAAAATCTAAGTTGAATTGGGAAGAAAATGCAGTATCTAAAACATGGCACCAAAATTCACCGTGTTCCGAAGTTACCCGTTTTTCAATTGGTCCCACATTTGGTGAAATTTAAATGAGACCCTTGCGATATCGTTTTCACTTCAGAGAAAATACATGTTTTAAGCACATGATCCGTGTACAAAGTATTGTTAAAAATGGAGTCCCATCGCCATATTTACCAAAGCGGTAATTGTACATCGATAACAAAAAAAATTGTGAATGCACATGCATTCAGCATTAACATTGATATCGTAGTACGTTGTTCTTTGCCAATATAGGCCTAATCAAAATCTATTTCATAACATATTATAAAAAAAATTTTCCTTTAAAATGTGACAGTTGTCAAAGTATAAAATAATAAAATTTTAGTATTTTTGTACTTGATTGTGTGTTATATAAAATGTGATATGACTTGTATTTTTTCTTCCGCATTTTCAAACAATTCACCGAAATGTATCCCCAGTGAGCTATGTACCTGTATTCTCTTCAATGAAATGTTCATGGTTTATGTTAATGTATTAAGCGTAAAGGATAAGAGGACATTTCCGCAAAATATGACCATCCCCCTTTTTTTAAACAATTTTACCAATCTTAAATCAAACCTGGGGGGACAATAGGCAGTACAAAAGCCATCTTCATGAACAATATGCTTTTGTATTTCTATTGTGCATGAAAGATATTCCGCGTATGCTTGTTTATGGGGGGACGATCGAACACAGCAGGGGAGTTCAAAACTAGTGTTTTTGTTTTCTTTTCTTTGTTCAATAAAAACCTACGAAATGTCTCGGTGATTATTCTACAACCCAAGGCGACAAATTTATCAAATTTGATCATCATAAAATATCTCGTTGCACCTTAAACAACCCATTACAATTCTTGGTAAATATGACCAACTTCTGGACAAATTGAGAAAAACGGGCAACTCCGGGCACTGACTGTCAAGGTTGGTGTCACTGTTTAGATACGGCATTTTCCTTCCCAATTCAAGTTAGAATTGATGTCGTCCCCAAATATCATACTTTAAGAAATACGGCGTTTCAAAAACATCCAAGTTTTCAAAAAAACAAACTAAAATCATGGAACTCATCTAGGACATGCTATCTCCGATTCTTTTGGACTGAAATATCGAATTTCGCGGTAATCGACTTCATCTCTTTTGTTTTCGTCTCCATATGTAAACAAACCACTGCGATTCGGGGATATACCTTCTGCGCACAGGTCATATCTTGTTCAAACTGAGCGTGCCCAGCTTCGTCGGCGATGATCATGGGACATGAAAGAGTACTCCCTGCCGAGAAGCGGCCTTTGTTGGTCTATTCTTTACATAGTTGCCAAGTGATATAATTGGATAATCGGCTTGCGTAATGCAATTAGGAAGAGCTTTGCCTCTTCTTCCCTACATCCATGATCCGATGAAGACTAGAATTCGCTTATTGTACAGAAAGAGAAATCAGTAAACTCATTGTTGATAGTACTAAGGACATGACAATTACACCAAAAAATCTTGAATCATCTTCAGGGCTTTACCAAGCGCCTAACTATACCATGGGGTAGGAGAGAAGGAGAAAAGCTCTTCCTATGCATTACCCAACGCCGATTATCCCAATTATATCATTGGCAACTCATTGTAAAAGCATAGACCAACAAAAGGCGCTTCTCGGCAGGGAAGTTACTCTTTCAGTTCATGATTCATCGCCGACAGAAAGCCATGGCACGCTCATTGAACAAGATATGACCTGTGCGAGGAAGGTCTATCCCCGATGCGCAGTGATTTGTTTAC
Organism: Ophioderma brevispina; assembly: GCA_023653785.1. Classification (NCBI taxonomy): domain Eukaryota; kingdom Metazoa; phylum Echinodermata; class Ophiuroidea; order Amphilepidida; family Ophiodermatidae; genus Ophioderma; species Ophioderma brevispina. The sequence goes on from JAMKCH010066733.1 coordinate 68,298, forward strand.
ATGGGAGACAAAACAAAGAATTGAGTAGATTACAGCCGAAATCTGAGTATTTCAGTCCAAAGAATCGGAGATAGCATGTTCCTAAGATGAGTTACATTGATTTCGTTTTTGAAAACTTGGATGTTTGAAACGCCGTATTTCTAAGATGTATGTGGAGACGAAAATCTAACTTGAATTGGGAAGAAAATGCCGTATCAAAACAATAACACCAACCTTGACAGTGCCCGGAGTGCCCGTTTTCTCAATTTAGGTCAAAGTTTGTCATATTTACCACAGACTTGTAATGTTTAGTAAGCAGATAATGGTAAAATTGCATTTTGTCATATAAAAGCATCAAATTTGGAGAGAGGTAGAGAATTAAAGTTTGAAAACAATTGGATATGGAACCACCTGCAAAGGTCAAGTTCAATCTCACCAGAGGTCATAAAAGGTCAATTGAGGTCCAAAATACATTAAAACATGCAGAATTAAGGTTGCTTGCATAACTCTAACACATCATAAAAATTCTCATGGGATCTATTTTGTGACATTACCATTTCGATTAATCAAAGACGGCCTTCTTCATTTAAAGGGACACGAGATTTTATGACATTTAAAAATTGTATAAATTTGCGCTTTGTTGTAGAATATCAACTGAGGCATTTCGTAGGTTTATGAACAAAAGAAAAGAAGAAACAAAAAACTAAGTTTTAACTCCCTGCTGTTATGATCGGCCCCATAAAACAAGCTACTCGGAGTATCTGTCATGGGCACAAACAGAAAATACAAACGCATATTGGTACATGAAGATGGCTTTGACGGCTATTGTCCCTCCAGGGTTGATTTAATATATTGGTAATAAAAAAGTGTTTTTAAAAAAAGGGGAGGGGCATACATATTTTGCTGGAAAGGTCCTCTTATCTCTTAAGCTTAATACATTAAAATAACCATGAACATTCCTTGAAGAGCTACAGGGACATAGCTCACTGGGGGTACATTTTCGGTTGAAATTTGTTGAAAATGCCCTACAAGTCATATCACATTTAACCCCAAAGTCACACAATGGAACAATCTTGGATTTATTTTTTATACTTTGACACTGTCACATTTTAAAGGGGTAAAATTATTGAATACTATGAAATAGATTTTGAGTAGGCCTATATTGAAAAACAACGTACTACGAGATCAATGTTAATGCTGACGGCATGTGCCTCAACATTGTAGCGATGTACATTACAAGGCGTGCTAAAATATGGCGATGGGACGTCCACTTTAACAATACTGTGCTACAGTATATGTGCTTAAAAACATGATTTTCGCTGGAAGTGAAAAATCGGCTATGCCAAGGGTCTCATGTATTCACAAAATGTGGACAAATAGAAAACAAACGGGTTAACTTCGGACACTGGAGTTTGGTGCCATTGTTTAGAGACGCATTATCTTCCCAATTCAACTTAGAATTTGTCTACAATTCTACTGTAAGAAAGACGGCGTACAAAACATTCAGTTTAAGTTTTTAAAAGCCGAAAAGTACGAGTTTAAACTAGAATCAATGTAACTCACCTTAGCCTTAGGAACATGATATCTCGCTGCTAATAAATGACCACAAAATGATCCGAAATGATATTGTTTTACCTTGAAGATGGATTGACGTTGACGTGGTTCCATGTCTAAAAAATTCAATACTCAGTATTAATTGTAAAACATTTATGCCAAGTTTATGCTTTTAAAAGAAAGGAAAGGCACACTTATTACATTAGATGTCGCTATCTGCTTAAATATGTCATCGATGCAATGTTGATGCACATGGCTATCAGCAAGCAAATACGAGTTTCTGCGTGTTGTATTGTGCCAAATAGCCCAGGTAACATCCTACGTCACTTTTTTTGTTGACTGCCAATCCATGCTGCCAATCTTTATGGCCCATGTATAAACTCTAACAGATACAATTGCACAGTGTGTAACAGTCATGCACCGACATAGTTCAGAACCAGCCCTAACATGTTTAACACATTGCTGTTAAATGGTCTATACAATAGTTTTACGACCTGTTGTACGAGGGCGGCGATGATCATCGGTCAAAGGGCTTTGGGAAGAGCTACCTCCTCCTTCTCTCCTACCTATATGCTCTGACATGAATCGTGCCAATGATTTTCCTGACTTTTTTGTTGTAAAAGATTATATCAAGTCCTAATCAATCAATTATACCCCCCCCCCAAAATAAATAGAAAAAAAGTTGAAAAGATTAGGTAAAATATGGCTGAATCTCTCCAGGCAGGTTAGGGATTGCAAATGCCATATGCCATGTTTTTAAAGCACTCGCTGATTCTGAAGTTGCTGAAGAGACACTTCCTTCCTGGCTCTTTAAACAGAACTTGAAATGTCTATACCTTATCACCAGGATAGTGCAGTTCTCTTTTGACAGGCATATTTTAGAATACTTTGAAGCATTCTATCATTACCCTGTACTTTGGATCACTGCAACATTTTCAGAAATATCACGTTCTTCGATTTACTCGCAAATGATGTCTAGCCATTGGAAGACTAAAGCTATATTTTACACTTAAAAATCACATAACCAAAACAGATAGGGACATTAATAAGAGGCTAAATAATAGATATATAAGAAGAGAAATGCGTTAGCCGTTCTTCAAGTACCGATTTCAATAGTTATGGTCTATTTTGCGTATTTCCTACAGGTATATAGTTGTTGTCATCATAAGTGGGCCTTTGCACCTTGGAAAACTCAGAAATCAATATGATGTCCGTCCGCAATACCAGCAATCACAAGATCTAATGTGTGACCAAAATTATGAGTAGGCTTCAAAACAAACTGATGTAAAAGTGTATGAGTAAGAATGTCACTGAAATTCTCTGCATGACTACTGTCAATGTGTGAACATGAAACAAGAATAAATTCTCCTAGAATGCAGACTTTCCCTGGTGCAACAGACAAGTCGTCAAGATATTTTCAAAGTTCCCTCCAAAAATAATGGCACATTTTTTGAAGAGCGCCCCCAATTTTCAAAATTTGATATTTTGGCACAGTTACGTTGGTAATTATCTAGGAAACTATACCTGCGAACGAGAATGCTAAAAAATGCGTATTTATCATAAAATAAACGATTTGTAATTAAAATTGGGATCCCAGATTGGACTTAACGGCAGAGCTGGAAATGCTACGTTTATGTCTGTCCAGGATGAAATAGTGCCACCTCGAGAAAATAACCTCTAACTTGACTTGCCTGAACCAATAAAACAGCTAATGAATGACCGTAGACACGTACATGGCGCTATTTTCCGGCTATTTCACATAGGAAGGTCGTTTTCAGCAGCCGTTGAATTATTATCGGGATCCCGATAATAATTATTCTAATTACAAAATTCCTTCGTTTGTAACACACAGACATTTTCGAGCTTAACCATTCACAGGTAGAAGTTTACTAGCCAGTTACCCATGCAACCGTATAAATCTCATTTTTTTTGAAAAATTGGGTGCGCTCTTCAACAAAATGTGCTAATATTGCTTTAACAATTATGAGGCATTTATTGCGTTCAGGAGAGGATGATAAATGCAGTTGTTCTACTACATTCACGACCAAGGTTGGGGGGGGGGGGCGGTTAGCACTCCCTTGATTTTTCGTAATTAAGGGACAAACATCATCTCCTTTGGTATAAGTGTGTAGCTACATCCTTTCTGCAAATAAAGTACAAACATATGAAGTTTTAACAATATGACGTCGTAGTTACGTGATAACTGAGAGCTTATTTATAACGTTATTTGCAAGCAAATCTCCAAAAATCAGGGAATTTTCGACCATTTTCACCATTCATGCAAGCAAAATTGGTATTTATTTGGCAATGATGGGTGCCAAAGTAAGCATACACATGAGAAAAAAATACAAATATTGTCAGTATTTGCTTACAGTAGTATCATACATAACAAAAGTACCATTTGTTTGTATTTTTAATACACATTTAAGTATAGGAAGATGGCAACCACCCCCTACCTTCCGACTTTGACGGAACACCCTGACCTCCGTGAAAGTGGTACCTCCAATTATTTTTCGCTAAAATGACCGCAAAGGATGAACTTACAATTACATAAAAGCCTTAGATCATATTCATAATCATCCCCCCCGGTCGGACGAGGGTTAAGTTTTATGGAATTATTTATGCAAAAATATGGAATTATTTATGCAAAAAAGTACTTAAACTATATGACTCTTACAAGTATCCATAAATGTTCAAACAAGCTCATTGCTGCTTAAGCGAACTAATAATATAAACGCAGCTGACGCTTAATCGTCAATTTTAAAGGCTGACTCAGAGATTTCCCGGGGAAGGCGCCCTCAATTTTTCTTTTTAAGTTAGCATGGGTACGCATTTGCCCAATGTTTCGCTCTGATACAACATTCTATTTTTTTCTCGAATGCGACTAAATTGGTTTCTATTTCTTGTTTCATATTTGTTTACAAGTGCATAACATAATACGGCCTAAGTTTGTTCTTGATTATGCTTAATAAAATTAACTTTATCTTCATCGCGGTTAAATAAAGTTCGTTCTGTTTCTGTTATGTATGTTAGATTGTAGTTTTGATTGCATCTGTTCCTGTTATACCTCGTCACTTGGCGGGAAGAAACTACTATATGTGTATTTTACCTTTGAAATCGAAAGCTCTCACTCCCATCTTGGAAGCTACGCATATGTAAGGCTGTTAAGACCCCCTTTTTCAGCATCGTTGTCAATCCGAAGACCCCATGTTTTTTTTAAATTTCACCCAAAGACCCCATATTTTGAAAATTTTCACCCAAAGACCTCAATTTTTTAAATAAAAGTTTTGCAAAAATCTCACCTTAAAACCTTTTTTTACCACTATCACCCAAATGACCCCTATTTTGAAAATTTTCACCCAAAGACCTCAATTTTTTAAATAAAAGTTTTGCAAAAATCTCACCTTAAAACCACATTTTTCGAAAATTTTGCAAATTTGTCACTCAGAAAGCCCCTTTCTTGGGACGATTTGGCTGTCTCCCACCCAAAGACCCCTATTTTTTTCAGTCCTCTGTCACCGAATGCCACTGGGTTTGGAAACGCGAGCCTTACATCCATATCCATTTCATATGTGAGTGCCCCCCGGGCGAAAGCTCCTATATAAAAATGGGTTTTATGGTTTGCTGTTACATCGGATTTCAGATATACTTCCTCCCGGGGGGTACTCACATATGAAATGGATATGGGAGTAAGGATGGCGTTTCTAAATCCAGGGGCATTCGATGACAGAGGGCTCCAAAAAAACAGGGGTCTTTGGGTGAGAGGAGATGGTCAAATTGCCTCAAAATAGGAGTTCTTCGGGTGACAAATTTGTACAATTTTCCAAAACAATTGGGTCTTTGGGTGAATATTTTGCAAAACTTTCCAAACAAATGGGGGTTTTGGGTGAAAATTGTCCAAATTTCGACCCAAAATAGGGGTCTTTGGGTCACAGTGGTAAAGTGTTTAAAAATATGGCTTTTTTGGGTGACATTTTCAAAAGAATTTGGGGTCTTTGGGTGACAACGATGCTGAAAATGGGGGTCTTAACAACCTTACATGCATGTCACCTCCAAAGTGGGAGTATCCCTTTTGTGTTTGTTGTGTTTAACAAGTACACCAAGGTCGCGGCAATCTTGTGAGGTTCACGTTCGTTTCTATGCACCGGAGTTATATGAGTGTATTGATACTAACAGCTTTGGTTTGGTTTACAATTTCATGGTTTCAACATAGGAGTTAAAACTTTGGGTTTGTACCTGATCCATAATTAGTAATACGAAGGACATCACTGACAAATATGTGCTAGTGTAATAATAATAATAATGATATTTATAGAGCGCCCACTGTAAACATGTGAGCGCTGAACAAACCTTAAAACTACAAACATGCATTCAACTTAATACAGCACTGTTAAAAATAAACCTGTAAAAACAGGCATTTGACTGGCAGCTGGGACTCGCTACATGCAGAACGTAAAATAACTGGAGCCGTAAAAATACGAAACCATTGCAGGAAACGTAAAATAACGGCGTAAAATCTTAGCTTCAACGTTATTGTTGGTTTTTGACTTGTTTAAACAATATTAAGAATTAAAACGTTATTACAATCCTCTGACCAAATGTTCACGTTGTAACTATGGCATCATACAAACGTTGTATTTACGTTACCACGTGGTTTAAAAAAAAGTTATATTTCAGGCAAACAATTTTGAGAAAAAAGGCAATAAAAAAGGGAAAACGTGAAGAAATAAAAATTTTAACCAGTTTATACACTTTGCTTTATATGGTAATGTAAACATTCCAAAGTCACCAATGATTTAATCATCATATGAGTACACTTAATATATACATATACCTTACATAGATTCGAACCAGGGCCTTAAGATTACACGTCCTAAACCTTATCCATTACACTACATGACTTTACTGATAGCAGATGGTATAATTAAATATATATATATAGGTGTGTACTATGTGGTGCAGTGGATCAGCGCTCGCCTCATAAGCATAAGGTTATGGGTTCGAGCCCCGCTGTCGCCAATGTGTTGTGCACTTGGGCAAGGCACTTTACCTCGCTTGCCTCTCTCCACCCAGGAGTATAAATGGGTACCAGCATATGCTGGGAATGCAAAACAGACTCGCTGTGCGGGAGGAGTGGCGAACCCCCCACAGCAACATTATATGAGGGAGTCTGGCCCAAACGCCAATGACAGAGAGATGGGCACTCCGCCTGCGGGCGCACCATTTGCATTTTGTACTACTTTTTCAAATTAAACTAAATATAATACAAAGAGGAGGAATTGAGTTCTACAAGTGTTTTTAAAACTATTTTTAAAAATGATAGGGAAAATAAGATTTTGCCTTTTTTTAATGACATTATTTACGACGTTATTTAACACATTTTTATAGGTAAAACGATTTTTCATAGTTCATATTCTTACATTAAAAACAAGTAAGTTACAAAAGAACGTAATATTACAGAAAAAATAATAACGGTCAGCGTATAAATACTACTTTATTTCAAAATGTGTAGTGTTATTTTCTAGGTCCTGTTTATTTACAATTTTTCTGCTTCCAAATTGTAATTTTATGTTAGGTATAGGTAATAAAGCGTGAAGATTATTGAATAATTGGGGTTTACCGTAATTTAAAAGGTAAAGTGTGGTAAAATGAGGGACATTTTAACAGTGTGATTACGCAAAATATAAACTTAATACAAGTTGGATAAAAACAAAGAAGGTAATAATAAAAACCCACAAAATATGATAAGTGAAATTACATTCCTTGCACGAGAGAAGTTATAACATTATAAAATGAAACATTGAGCAATTTATGCATAGGTACATAATTATTATAAAAATTAAGATATAATAATATGATTAGTGAATTTACAACTCCAAGCACAAGGATGGTTATAACATATAAATGAATCGCTGAGCCACTAATTTATCGCCTTATATTGCAGGAGAACCTAGGGAGTGTCCCCCAAAATAGATAATCTCTGCGGTTGGTGACTATCAATTCAAAATTATGACAGATTCTAAAAAATGAACTCTTTTATACATCCTGTCTAATTTTGATTTGATCGTTCATGGTTTTGAAAACGAAGGCTATTATGCAACTCCACCTCAAATTAGCCCATCCAGGTTTGTCAGAGATCATTGAAGCAGGTGTCAATTGAAAAGTGGAATTAAAAGCTAAAAAACTCTATAGGACTGCTTGTCTACTCTGTTGTTTGTCATGACTTTATAAAAGATAATTAAGTTGTCAACAGGAAAAAATGAAATCAGGGATAGATTATAGAATGTCAATCGATCTTTGGAGGAGGCCATGCAAAAAGTTGGCCTCAAGCAAAGAAGTACAAGTCATATTGGTTTTCCTGAGAAGAGAATTACAACCTATCAGAGTGATAGAATCGTCGAAAACCTTAATTGAAAATAATGGCACGAATACAAAATCGCAGAATAAAATAAAATATTGTAAAATGTTATTGTCCCAGGTTATATGTGGGGGGACTGAGGATTAAAACAAAGTCCGGTTACCTTAAGGATTCGTCGGCTTTTTATGAAGATAGAAACACTTTTCTGAAAGCTTATGGTCACTAAGTAATAAATTAAAAAAGTAGGCATGTTTTAAAATCCCCCTGGATGGAGGTCATATTGGAAGAAAAGTGGCCCAGTTTGCTAATTTCTTGGCTCTGAGAACTAGTACAGTAGAAGCATGATTCATTGTTGTGAAAAGACTTATTAAAATGCTCAAATTTAAAACTGTACTTACAATTTCGTCATTTTCAAAATGCGTGTAGGTCGCGACATACTTCTTCACTGTAGTACTTGTGTGGTATTTTTTTCAAAGTTTGAAGTTAAAAGAGGAAGTATTGGTACACTAAATCATAGCTCAGGTATTTAATATTCCCAAATTAAGTGTGTGCTCTCAAGACGATTAAAGACTTACGCGTCATTCCTCATATTTCAAACATCTAAAACTGAAACTGTTATCATCTGGGGTTTTCGTTTAATTATTATTGAAAACATTTTGGTAAGAAAGGTATTATACAGGGCGTATCAATAAAAAAAATGCAAAAATTAAAAAAAAACTTCTTCCCACTTTTTGTGGTAATTGTGTAAGTATTTTCAAAATTAACTATAGTAGATTCAAACACAATCGTGTCACCTCTATTACTTTTGCGAAGGTATTGGTTGTGAATGAGGGGATGTGGAGTGGATGAAAAGTAAAATTCCACGCGAATTCTATGAAAACTGCATAGTCGATAGCAGAGAAAATCAATTCTGAGCTTAATGAAAATCATTCAGTTAAATGTAAACTCAATTAATAGCTACATTAACTCTCAATACATTCGACAATCGTGATTTGCTCAATGGTTATTTCTAGTAATAGGTGAGTGAATGTTACTGACTGAGCGCCCGTGCTTTTGATAGAAGGGGACACAAAGTCTTTGCCGTCTCTATCAATCATGAAAGACAAGATTATATTAGTGAGACGTGTCAGAAACAGTGAATGGGCCAAAATTCTGCCTCCTCCCAACTAATCGAGATGTTCCAAAACTTCCTCCGGTGACACGAGGGTTGACAGCTAATATAGTGCCCCTCTTAAAGTCACAACTCCCCTTTTCCAATGCTAGGTCAGTTATTCCATGTGCGGTCGTGGTAAACCGAAGAACTCATTGTTTTTGCACAATGGGACAAAGTCGCTTGGGACCAAGTTCAATACAAATCCCAGTTAACAGCATGGACTGAAGTGAGAAGAAAGGGAAAATGAAATAGGATTTGTGTTAGCAATACTTGAAACTTGGTCCCCAGCTGATTTTGTCCCCTGTGCAAAAACAAGATTACTCGGTTGATTACCCATGACGCCAATGAATAACTAACCTATCATGGGCAAGAGGGGATGTGTTGGACTTTAAGATGACTCAGTAATTTTGAAATAACTTTAACGTTGGAAAGAGGAGATATGGCTTTAAAATGGCATTAATTATTTTGAGGTAATTTTCACAATTACCACAAACAATTGGGAGAGAATGTTGTTTGCGTTTATTGATACGCCCTGTATACATGCCATACGCGTGCCACAAAATGAACTCATAAGGTATCTATGCACAATGGGCATGCCAGAAATTATGCAATACCCCAAAGATGACCAATTTTCAAAAGTCAGAAATAACTATGGGGATTCCGAAGTTGTTTTTGATAAATTACGGTGGAATTTCGCATTTTTCATCATGTCATATTTGGTGTTTTGGAACAGAGAACAAAAGGGAAAGCACCGGCCTACTAAGGGATAGTATTTTGGGGAAATGTGATTTTTCTTAGGTGTTAGTAAATCATGGGAGTTCCCAGAGGTCATGTTTTGTTAGCGATATATTCAGTGCATCTGTTAACGGAAACACACCTGGAAATTACCTGGAGATGCTTTTACGATTTTCATGGTGGGAAATTCCCATTTGACTTTTGAGATTTCATAATTGGAATTCCTATGCACTTTTTGGATTTCACTATGGGAATTCCATGCATTGGAGGAGGGTGTGGGAATTCCCACTTTTATCTTGGGGTGGAAATTTCTGGAATAGCCCGTGGTTTTTTAAATGGGCATTTAGTGATCCACAGCGTCGTCCCCCGACTGCCTAAAAAAAGTTGAGATTTTCCTATCATCTGAATTGTTAGCCTAAGGTGAGATGGTGCCTAATCTTAGATCAGTCTCCTCTGAACGAAATTCGTATTTGGTATTTTCTAACAAGAAACGGAAGAAATTACAAACACAGTGGCCTATGGGGTGCTATGATACAAAATATGTTAAACATCAAAAAACGCACGCTCAGAATCAATCTGAAATTTTGGTAACTACCTTTTCTGCAGGATATCTAGTAATCATAAAAACACAGGCTAGATCACGAAATGCACCTTTAACGACTAGAGCGAGATCCCGTACGAATGTTTGCACAATGTCATTGAATGGCCCACCTCCCATTTAATATACACATTAATAATATTTTGGTTGATATAACCAATCTATACATCTGTGCCCCATTATTGAAAATTGATGCATTCTGATTGGTCATGTTTACTGGCCATATTCTGCAATAATGGGTGCGAATGCATTTTCTCCATTATATACGCTGTTTTCGGTAATAGAAAGACATAAAGGGTTGGCAGTATTATTTATGGGCTCATAAGTATCCTCGGAGGAAAAAAATAAAATAATGGACTTGGTGCGCCTGTTCATTATTTATTTTTTCCCGACCTCGGACACATTTATTCGGCCATAAAGGATACTGCAATACCTTTATTTCTTAAATAATAGTACATAAAAATATGGTACTTTTAAGGGGGGTTCTGTAAAGGTATGCGTTTTAGCAACCATCTTGAGTTTGAAGATATTATCAAGACTGAAATGCCAGATAAGAGTTTCTAATGGTATATCCCAACTTTTCGTGGTACTTTAGCGTTTTCTATGGTTTCTTTTAATGACGTCATATTCATTTGCACAAATGCTCAGGAAAATTTGCACCATCGATTTTTTTTAATTATGTGGCCAATGTGTATTGGAATCCAGTATAAATTATAAAATAAACACAAGAAGCCCACGCCGACCATTTATCTTACATAATATGGCCCTGGGGTTCGTCCGCGAAACTTTAATCGTAAGTATATACCTAACTTTTGCTGAGCGCTTGTTTACGATTTCTACAAGTTGTGACTTACGTGCGTTCGCGAACAAGGGACGTTAGACAGTCGTAGGAATAACTTTCCGCATACCTTAGGATCATTATTACGTGTCTTCTATTTGGGTGCAATCGTGGGTGCAATTATGTACGAGTTGGTGTTGAATGCCGTTCTAGTAAATCGATTAACGGATTTTACAAGCATAAGTGTGTTTTGGGGGGAGCATAGACCTATTGAAACTGATAAGTACTCGGACTACCCCTCGCGAATTTTAGAATTCCTCCTGGTATGAGAACCGCGTTAAATTCTATTGAAGTATATCATAACAATTAAATTTATCATAGCATTGGCCTATTTTGTTACTAATACATGTGTACTTTCGATAGATATTAGATAAGCCTACACCGGCACAGAAAGAAAATGGCTTCAAAACCAAAAAGGGCGGCTATTTTTTTCTCATTAGGAGTCATTCTTGTTGGTTGGAAAGAAAAAAAAAATATTTAAAAAAATGAAAAGTAATATAGGCCTATATCCAATAAACGAAAACAAAAGGACATGAATGAATACAACAGGTAAGGTAAATGCCTGCAGGCAGCAGGAAGAAATGTCTGTTAACCAATTGAAGAAATGGCAAGACATACTAGCGAAGAAGACTTGCACTGATTTTGTAAAGATTTCAACAAAAGTACTGGGAATGAGGCAATAAGTGACAAAAAGTTATGTAATTTTTCAATGCTAAGAGATATCGAAATATGTTTTTGTGTGTATTAATTAGTCATCTATAACTAAAAATAGTTACCTAAAATACTTAATTCCACCAAAAATTGAGATGAAATGGATTTTTCGTTTTGATGTAGTAAACATTTAGGACTATGTTTGATAGGCCTACTGTATAACAAAAATTCCGGATCCGGAATTTTATTACAAAGTTGTGATTTTCTAAATGAAGGACATCGATTGAGGACGGCGATGAGAAAAATACGGCCTTTCATCTGATATCAAAATCGATACTACTTCCGGGTAAATCAGGGGGTCCCAAAGACGATCGGAACACGCCACTTTAATTTTGATAAGCCCTATATATCAAGTTGGGCAATACTCTACACTGCAAAAACAGTGTTTAAAAATATGGTTCAAATTAGTGTTTAGGTATTGAACATGCAAAATCTCTAAACACCTGGCGTAAAATATCTAAACACCTAATGTCAAATACCTATAGACATGTTAAGATTTTTAACATGTTTAGATATTAAACAGATATTTCAAAATGTTTGGAACGTGGTGCAAAGCAGCATTTGTAATCACTGTGTTTGCAGTGTATATGCATCAACGACACTCCTGGTCTGAAATAGATTCAACGGGGTTGCTATAATATCTTATTTTTCGTTCAGGATTGTGTCTTCCTTCATTTTCTGGAACTATAAATGCTGTTACCATGATAGATTGTTAACAAGATGGAAGAAATGCGAACAGCGGACCGATCCGTCCACTTCCCACACACTACGAGTGTGTTACGTGTACTCCTGACCACACGTAGTTTTAATCGTAAATCTGGCTCACTCGTAAGACACACGTTGCTTAAGTCCAAGTTTCACGAACGCGAAAAAAATCTTAGTAGTAACTTACGTCACAACTAGGGCTACGTTAGTCTTAAGAGTGCTTTCGCGAACGAACCCCTGAACTATAAGTGGGCCTTCTGATAAAAAAAAAACCCGCTTCCTTGATTGTTTTACATCCACAAATGTTTACATTGCACAGCTGAATTACGTCATTCCCATTTGATCTGCACTAGAGTATTAATGTCATATACCATTTTTGGTGGAGGTTTAACTGAAGGCATATTAACATAATTTTTCATTAAAAATATGGTAACAAAACAAAAATACCAAATGGTAGTTTCTAATTGTCAAAGTCATTATTATTTCACATTTTAATTTGTAATTTTATCATAATTTCTGGTAAATAACTCAAAATATACAGGTGGCAATTTGAACGAAATTTGAAAACGCTCATATTGGCTGCCATGTTGGACCTAAAGCAAGATGATATTAAATATATACTTGACAAGAGTTTACGATGCCTTTAAAACAACATTGCGTGTTTCTTCCATACAATTATTATATCTAGTCAAGCTGTGGAAGTTTCATTCACACTTTTTCATTTGGGTGAAACTTCTGGATATACATTTTGGCTGCCATAATGGATCTTGGACACATGCTGGATATAGTTTTCTGATGGGCCCTTTAAGATATTGTGTAGTTTTTCATCGACCCCAAGATCGATCATTTCTTTCACCAACAAAATAGCCCAAATGCTTTTTGGGTACGATGTTTTTTGTAGACTAATCGTATTTGTAAGGCTTTTCATACACAGTATTCGTGTTTTCAATGACCTTTTCAATTTATAACGTAGCATACAGATGAGTAAAAAAGTCAAACATTTTTTTTATTAAGACACCCCAATGGATTTTACCAAATTTTTATGGATAGCTACCCTGTTTTAATCAGCTTTACACAGAATTTTTTAATTTTTGAAATCGATTCAAGACATTCAAAGGGCAACAGTTTTTTTGTGAATGTATCTATTTCAGTGCCGACAAATTGTACACTGACTGTATAGTCTATGGGTAGAAGGGGTGTTCGTTCACCCCCCTGAAATCAATTCCTATCAATTTCTCTATATCAGAAAACAATCAAAATTGTCCCACGCTCCATTTGTTATGTAAATTTATGGCAAATAGTCGCCCATTAACAAGAAAATATAGTTTTCAACGTATTTTAACAACAGAACAAGATTGGTCTTTCTAGAGCCTTTATGACCGCTTTCCATGCCCATATTGAACTGTTGTTTTTGCTTCGGAATCCAAGATGGTAGACAAAATGCTCCTCAATATCTGCAGATATAAAATTCCTAAAGCCTGTATTATTAGTCGTATAGTCACAAAATGATAAACTAAATGAAGGAATATATGTCTTCGACTATTAGGAACTCATATCTGCCTTTTTTGCTTAGTGAGTATATTTAACATTCATATGGCGGCCAATTTCTCTGGCTTCAAAATGTGGTTTAAACCTTAGATATGACCTGAATCATCACCAAATTGGGATGAAAATGTGAAGTAGTATTAGAAATGTGCGTTTGAGCGATTAAAACTCAAAGCTGGTATTTTGTTGGGGTTTACCTTTATTTGAAATTCAAGATGGCGGCTAATATCAGCGATTTCAAATCGTTGAAAGCGGCTTTAGTAGGCCGACATCTTGAATTTAACCATACTACTGAAATACATCAACAGTTAATAATTACCAATGATATTAGACATATTTTTTAATTTGCACTTTATTATCATTCTTCTGGTTTGCTAGGTCAGACAATACCGCAAAACATTGTAATTTCTAAGGTTTAAAATTGTTTGAATGTGGCATATGGCCGCCATCTTAATTTCAACAAACAAAATTGCCAGCGTGGTTTAACTGGTCAGCACGTATATCTCTACTTAGACTTTTAATATTATTGTGATATACAAAAATATCAAATATAAAGGTTTCCCGTGGTATAAAAGATTCTGATGGGAGAAATTGGCCGTTTCATTGATTTTGAGACTGCTTCATCCAACAGATAGATATGAGTTTCTTGAGGTCAAAGACATACATCTCTACTTAATTTATAATTATATCATTATTTTTGACTATACAAAACTTACGGTATAAAAACCAATCGTTTTATGTTTTACAGATCTTTGAAGAGGGTTCATGTTTGGCTGCCATCTTGAATCCGAAGCAGAAATAATACAATGTTGATCGACAGTGTTTCACATGGCTCAGGAATCACATTTTGTGTTTTATTGTTGTTGAGATATGGTGAAAATTATGGTTTTTCTGTAATTTGCAATCTAATTGCATAAATTTACATACAAATGGTAGACGGGACATTGGTTGAATTTTTAACCTACTAATCGTTTCTACGCGTTTTTCTGTATATACAACAGCGATTAGAAATTTTTTCCATGGGGTGCACGATACCCCCTTCTACCCACTAGAACCTATTTGGCGCTGTATTCAATGCAAGCAGGACACGGTTTGAATGATATGTGAATAATTAAAATTCATGAAACTTTCCACGATGTATATCTAGGGAACATTTTAATGTTTTTAATCTGCTTTTGTTATGTAGTCCTAATGCATGTATTTAGGAGGTTATACTACACGGAATTCAAGCAAGTTGAAAGAATGCTGCAATTTTCCTTCAATTGCAAAATTTATTGCATTTTAATATTATTTTGTTACTTGCATCATTTTATATCTTACCTATGTAACCAGACATGTTCATTTGGGGAGGGAGGGAATGCGGGGGCAAGCACTATAATACTAAGGGCCGCTAAAACCCATTTTGCAAAGGATAACCAATAAACTGTTAAATCTTCATTTAATACTTTTTTCTGATTTTATTGGGGCCAGGAGGAAGCAAAGGTTTTGAGTGGGGGATCCCACCCCTTACCCCTAACCCCCTCCCCGCACTGGTTAACGCTAGCGGTCTTACCTGGACTTGAATCCTAATGTGTAATTAATGGATGATTTGCTGAAAACCCCACTAATGAACTCAAAACCAAGAATACCCCTTGGGTTACACTTGTGTGAAACGTGTTCGGTCTTTCACTTCGGGTACCTTCACTTCGCAACTGTAACTTTTGCAACGCGTGAATCTATTTTAAAGCTGTAATTTTCTATGAGATCTATAACAAAACAGTGGATGTACTAAAAGAAGAAAAAAATGATAGCACAGAGAGTTCTCGATGAAAAATCGCTCAATTAGGTTGTACTCCTTTGACGCACACACTCGGGGCGTAACCAGACCTGAGTCTGGAGCCTCGGGGAGGGGGGGGGGGAGACTCAAGAGTTTTCCCGATTTGTTCAGCGCCCATTTATACGGCTAGCTGCGCTCGCCGGGTAAGACCCATATTTTGTTCCAGTCGGTTCAACATTCTGAAGAGCGGGGGGGGGGGGGGGGGACATCCGTGGATCCGGGTCAATTTTCTCCTTCCCGTTCAGCTTCTTCCTCTTTCTGAAGTGGGGGCAATTATCCACCAAGGTACACACTTGTACCAGTTAGACCACCATCCCCCCATACGGATTGGGGGGGGGGGGCCGGTGCACCCATCGACACCTCGTCCCCCACTTTACTCCCATCTAAATTCATATTTTTGGTATCAGAAAAAATTCTCATTTTTTATTATCCGGCTAGGGTAAATGTAAGCCCCACAATGTTTGCTTTTGATGTTTATGAGCAAATGTTTCGAAATTTAGTCGACCACATTAACCCCCAACCCCCCCTGTTTCTATCTATTCGATGGGTTTCCTTAGTATACATTTTTGCTTCTGTCCAAACGGCTGGACTGAATTGGGCGATTCAGAAAAAAACTATGCCCCCCCCCTCTATAAAGTGGGCGGCCGGATTCTCAGTTTTTTGTCACTTTTGAAAGCTGAATTCCAGATTTAATATCTAATATGGGGTTGGAATTACAGCCATTTAAGTTACATAGATGGTGGACGGAATTTCCATGTTTTTACGATTTTCAGAGAAAATTCCCGAGAAAAACACACAATATTTTCAACACCCTCTATAACCCCTAACCATATTCCTATGGGAATTCCATGTTTTTTTTACATTCTGGAAAGTAGTCTAGGAATTCCTGGAATTTTTACGGGAAGGGTAGTTCCGAATTATGGGCGGCCAAAGTCCCAAAAGGGGGTGTTTTTACACCAAAAGACAGTCAAAAACTCAAAAGGGGTGTTTTAACAACACAAACGACGTCAAAAAATCAAAGGGGGTGTTTTACACCAACGAACGTCCAAAAGTTCAAAGGGTGTTTTACACAAACGACGTCAAAAACTCAAGCGGGTGTTTACATAAACGACGTCAAAAACTCAGCAAACGGGGGTGTTTTTTACACAAACGACGTCAAAAGTTCAACAGGGGGTGTTTTACACATAAAACGACGTCAAAACTCAAAAGGGGGTTTTTTACCCAAAGACGTCAAAACTCAAAGGGGAGTTGTTTTTTACACAAACGACGTCAAAAGCGAAAAGGGGGTGTTTTACACCACGACGTCAAAACCTCAAGGAGTTGGTTTTACACAAACGACGTCCAAAACTCATACGCGTATAAACTCGAAAAGGGATATGACCCAAAGGGGCCAAAATGGGGTGTTTCACACAAACGACGTCAAAAACTCTCATGCAGAAAAACCCGTCATGCAGAAAACACGTAAAGGGTTCGTTTATAGCTAAATTTCTAAAGTAATATATGCATGATTCGATAACTAGTCCAGCAGTAAACTTATGGGATGAACCTAGAACCAAATTGCAAACAGAAGTTTTTTTTGTTTCAGCTTGTTGTATGGCCCCACTGAACAATCAGACACCGAAAGGGGGTTTAGCTAAAATCCAAATGCAGCCAAAAGACATCGTTGAAAGCCTTGTATCTCCTAAACGGTTGTTTTTAGAACCCCCATAATCTATTATTCATAGATAGAAATTGATACCAAGAAATCGGATCAGCTGGTTAAAACATTATGACGTACCTGTGACGTCATCATGCATTTGACGTCAATTAACATCATAAGGTCTACAAAAGAACGCATTACGGAACTATGATTTTTGGGTGTGAATAATGAAGTATGACTTAAACATGCTAAAAACAACAACAACAATATTTTTTTTACTTTTTTTAAAAAAAAAAAAACAATAAACTGGGTTTGTTAGAGCGCTAAAATAACCTAATACAATTCAAAGCGCAGCGTCCATTATCATTGCTGCCATCAGGAAATTGTCATTTCATCGCATCGCTTAGGCTATGCCGCCCATTTGAACCCGCTACAGCTGTTCGTATGGCGAATATGTCGACAAAAAACGAAAAACATAAAAAAAAATACCAGAACCATTTTATATGGATTTGTAACCCTGGGTATTTCACTCCTCTCAGCATGCAGCATAAGCTCTTATATGGCCATGTGGTCCCCCTTGAATGGGGACCTGCTCTAAGGGTGGAAGCTGTTTCAAGTTTTATTTAGTTAGCTTTAAGTTGGTACCAATTTATCTTGGCTCTAAAACTCTATGTTTCTGAGAACTAGTCCATTGCCATCATTTAGTCCTTATTTTTTGGCTCAAATTTCCTCTTTATAATTAAACAAATGATAAAATATCTTTTGTCAATTATCAAGATAAATTTTTACCCCAAAAAGTGTTCTTTGAAAGGTGTGAATTCACTCTTTTCAGAGTGGGCCCAGTAGTCACTCTAAAAGAGTGAAATTCACTCTTTTGTATTAGAGATAGGTTATCTGAATATGCAGAAAAACAATAAGTGAAAATTTACATATTTTGTACAAAATTTGATGACGTCATCAAAATTACGTCATCGGGGCTATGCATCCATTTTGAAAAAAATTACATCATTTTTCTGGTTTTACTAGACCAGACAATGCACCATGGTCCCTTCGGAGATCCTGTGGATTGCACGGTAAACGTGAGACAAGCTCACAGGCTATCACCTTTTCAATTGCATGACACAGTAACAATGGCTCGCAGGGTGTACAAATAAAAACGAATCTGACGTGCTTTTGTCGCTACTACCGATTGATTGGTTTATCAATAAAGGGACGCTACAATTATACTTGGGGGAGGGGGGCTTTGAGTTTTCTAAAAAAACTTCACCCACCATATGAGCAAAAAAAAAAACTTTCCCCACTTTCAATTAACAAAAAACAAACTTTACCCATACCATATACGAGGGGTTTAACAACTGCCCTGTGGAAACACAGAAAAAATTGTCCCTTACTTCCATGGGAAAATACTCTATAACCTAATTTGCAAAATTTTTCGGCGCTACGCGCGGTTTTCAAACTAAATTACAGACCTGCGCGCTACTTGCGAGGTGCCATGATTATTAGCTAACACGCCCCCAATATACAGGGGCTGACTTAAAAAAAAAAAAACATGACCAATGTATTAACCCGCCACAACACAAAAAAAAAACAACAAAACACACGTACAGGCAAAAAAATCAAAAAAAACTCCAGCCCATGACTTGAAGAGAACCAACCTGCCTCAAAGCCAAGGAAAAAAAAAAATGCCCTGTCCCAAACTTCCAACCCCCCCTTGAGTCTAACGTTGCATCCCTAACCGCCATCACTGATATTCAAAAAGAAATTGAGATGGTATTTTATTCATTTTTATGAATGTACACACCCTTTAAAATTGACATACACCCAATAAATGGTAATTATAAATTTATAAGTCTTTAAATAGTTGTAAATTGTTTACTTCGGCGAGTATGTTATCAAAATTAACAATATTTCTTTGGCCTATGGCAAATATTAATAGACGATCAGCAACGTAGTGTATTGAGAAATCGCAACCAGAATGGGTAGAGTCTGTGGGCTAAAGTTCGGGTCTTAGGTGCAAAAATGCGCCTTACCCATGATAACTTCGTGGGTCCGCGAATCAAGCTTAGCATGCTACATAATCATTGCACCGCAAAGTATGGCAAGCTCACGTATCAAATCATCGCGAGTTTTCCCGCGCATGTCGAATTTCACGCGCTGTGTATCGGTTTTGCCTCGCCATATGTCGAGTGTGCACCGTTAATGTCTAGTTTACAGCGCTATCTGTCCAGTTTGCCCTCTATTGTCGAGTTTCACGCGCCGTGTATCGAGTTTTCTCTCAGCCAATATGTTGCAGTGCGGCAGCGTTTATATGTCGAGTTTAACTGCGCTATCCTGTCCAGTTTGCCCTCATACATGAAGTTGTGCTCTCCTATATGGTGAGTTGACATAAATCATGTCCAGTTTAACGCTCCACGTATCAATCATGGCGAGTTTCCCCGCTTGTCGAGTTTCACGCTCTGTGTATCGAGTTTTCCTCGCCATATGTCGAGGTGGGTGTCAGCGTTATCTGTCGAGTTTACAGCGCTATCAGTCCCGTTGGCCCTCTATACATCGAGTTTTGCTCTCTATATGGTGAGTTATACATAAAGCATTCCCATTTTCAAATCTCGAACATGATTTTTTCTCAACATGGGAAACTCTACATGATTTTTTGGTGTATGTGTAAAAAATCATGTACGAGTTTGATCTTGTTGAGAAAAAATCATGTCCGAGTTGTTCAAATGTTGAGAAAAAAATCATGTCGATTTTGCTCATGTTGAGAAAAAAATCATTCGAGTTTGCTCATGTTGAGAACAAAATCATGTCCAGTTGCACATTTGAAAAAAATCAGTCCAGTTTTTAAAACTCGGCATGGACATGATTTATTCTGACATGATTCTTCTGGACATTATATGTGACACTCTGCACCTATAGTTCCAACCTGGATGGCAGCGCTGTAAACTCGACATATAGAGGGGTAAACTCGATTACGGCGCATGAACTCCCATGATTGATGACGTGTGAGCGTGCCTAGCAAAGCATACAATCACCTATTAGCCTACAAAAACACGCCCAACCCATACACACATCGTCAAATTGTAATGCCACAAAAGCAACATTTCAGCGGCCTATATTGTGCATGGCATAAGAAATGTCTGGTTTATCCAGTGTATAACATCCTTGGTCCCTCAATTTGAGTGTCATTGTAATGCGTGGTGGTCATTACGCAGTTTAATTTTTTTGATTATCTTTTCTGACTATAATTGAGAAATGGGTTTACAAGATAATGAGTTTCAAGATTTCGAGCCTCGTGAAATGAACTTTCTTTGATGGCAAAGAGGTGTTTTAAAAACATGTCAAACATGCTTAATTAAAAATAAACAAATAACAGAACCTTTGAATAAAAACAGAGCGCTTATGTATGCTTAATGCCAACAAATTGATCTTGGGGGTGTCGCAAATAAAAACACAATAACTTGTTATTTTGATAAAGAAAGTATGGGTTTGCTGAGAAGGAAAGTTGTTTGTCGATTTAGACTTGTTTGGGAAGTACGTTACCATGCTCCTTATTGTTTTTATTTGTTTTTAAACCTGGAGCTCCTTGTGCAGTAGTATGGTAATTAGTAAATTTTGGGATTTTTCCTATCCAAGTTGGAATGTTGAAATAAAGAAATACAAAACCGACCTTTTTATGGATATACAACAGTAGAAGCTATAATTGTGGCAATGGGGGATGACTACATGTTGTACAGAACGTGGCAACGGTTTTGCTTCTATACGACGCGAAGAACAATTCACGGTAATACGTTTTGTTGAAGAACAAATGCAATTTTTGAAATCGATGCACTACAAGAATAGAGAATGCGATAGAAATGTAGATTATGATTTATTTCCTTTTTGCCATCTTATATAAGCTAACACCACCAAAGGTGATACTTCTAAACTCCAATATACTCTCAAAGTAGACACATTGCTTGGGTTTTTGCTTCATTAGCATAATAAGACAACTTTGCAATGAATATCACTGTTATTTTCCCCGTCCTTTTGGCACTCGGATGGCAAAACCAATTATGTTTTGGCTTAAAGGTGCAATTTTGGGACATCCAGATATCGTGTCATATGTGAGTCATTTATAATAGATTATGACCCCATTAGATTTCTATCTTGTACTTTATTTGGCTACAGAATTGATTTCAATATAAAACATAGGCGGATTTTTTATCCTACAAGAATCCAGTATTTGTATAGTAAATAGAAATTTACAAATTTTTGTACCAAAAATTATTTCAGCTTAATCCTACCATATGGGAGATTTTGGAAGAAAGCTTTACCTTATTGTCAAAGTTAGAATTGGAAATCTCTCGTTCACCAAGAAGGATTAAACTAAGGATTATGACACTTTGTGGACTAACAGTGTCGCCCTGGACCTTGGTTTATTACCGAGGGCGCTATAACGACGCGGGTTTAGATTTTAAGGGGGTGAGACACAGCACTAAAAAGTCCACGCTCGGGGATACAATATAGACGCGATAATCTTGTAGAACTATTTGGATTTAAACGTAAAATTGGTGTTATTGAAGCTGTGAATTTCTTAATTGCTATAACATAGATAGTTAATTTAAGTTATTTTTACAAAAACAATGGTAGGGAAGACACTTTCCAGGTGATTTCAATTGGAAGGACCCGAATGTGTACACTGCACGGTTGTATCAAATATATACCCCTTGATCCTAAAATAGATAAATAATCTAAAGAACATTCAAGGAGCTAAATTTTGATACTAACATACCAAATTTGAACCTTGAAATAACAGCAAATAGGTCCATTTTGAAAAATAAAATAATTACCATTGACCTTCAGTGTAATGAACCCCGTAAACTAGGATGGGCCTTGGTTCAATGGAGGGCGCTATATTTAGCCGTTCGTTACTGTCATGGTTACGAACGGCGAACACGGTAACTCTATAAGGCGAGGTTAATTTATACAGGGGGACCATAATTTTCGTTGGTATGCGCGAACGTTCGTAGTTGCCATATCCATATTGTGGGGTAAAGGAGCAAAAGTCGACAGGCGCTAAGTGTCAACCCCCCTGGTTGCACCTTCAAAGAGGGATTCCGGAGAGAAGAATTAAGAAGGTTCATAGCTAGTAGATATGGGTGTGTTGGATCAAACCACAGCATCAGAGGATATCGGGTTGTAGGAGTAACTGATGTTATATTCATCATTTTAGGTTGACTTGCCTGCCCGGCTTCGCTGTCAGCCGAGTGCTAGTGACATCATACATTGTATGTTTGGCATGCTTTTACAAAAGCATGCAGACATTACTTCGAACAATTGCTATTGTATATGTTAGTCTACCTGGTACTTGTTAGATCAATATCTCGAAACAGATCTATAGAGTGCAATACCTACATGATTTCCAAATGGGCCATTCTTCAAAAAACTAAACCTTTTTTTTTATAAAAAATGAAGTTTATGGTATTGCAAATTTCTTTACATTATCACATTAACCATCCTTCCAAATTTCCTGTATGATATTTTAAACAATACGTTCAACTCAAATACCCTCATTTGCATAAATAAACGTATTTAATATTTTGGGATAAAACATTGAGATTATTACACCATTTTGCTTTAGTTTTATATGACAAGCTATTCATTTTGTTTGAAATACTGCCTAAAGTATTGCGTGGACTTCAATTTTCAAAATTATTTTCAAAAGTAATTAACAAAGAATTTTAATTGACTTTGGTATGTCACACACGTGACCAAAAAGACCAAGAAGTTTTTATTACTTGAAAATCTCTGTCTCAGTAATGTTCGCATTTCATGTGAAAAGCCAGTTGATATGGACCTTCCGTTATACAAAATAATTGGTTTAGATCCTTCTTCTTTCAAACGTTATTGATGTGCTAATTACTGTCACACACGTGACCGGCACTCACCATTTTAGTATTTGAAGGACAAAAATTTCTGGTCATATTGAAGAAAGTAGCAGTGTTAAATTTTATTACCAGTTAAAATATGAATATGATCAGTTTAAACAAGAAAGCAACAATTAATTTGAATAAAGACTGGATTAAACTTGATTTACATGTGTCTTTTGAAAGTTTGAGTAAAGTTGCCAAATTTAGCAAGCTTGCACTATTTTAACACAGGGAAAGCTAGGGAATCTGCATACCAGGAGTAGCATTGCTCTTTGCAAGTTATTACTGATTACATTGTAATGAAAGTGTTTGAAATAGTTGAGAATATGGAAATACGCAAGATTTTATTACAACTTTAGTTTTGGTGCACATTAACAACCGTCACCAATTTTGTGTTATAAGTCAATGGATATGTCACACAGGTAACCAACAGTGTCACACACGTGACCGTACCTAGTGATATAAACTTGTTAATTACCAAGTTAAGATTGCTTGTTACGTTTAATTACCAACAATGAAATAAATATAAGGATGTGAGTACTTAAATAATCACAGAATTTTGCAGTTGAAGTTTGAATTCTAAAAAACCCTTTTTGTCTGAGGTCACAAACGTGACCGAACTTTATTTGCCCCTCGTGACAAAATAACCAATCTGGCAAAAATGGAAACATTATTTTTGGTTAGGTTTGGACTAAAGGTTGTTCATTATACCAAAAGTAATAACAGATTGGTTATATTGGAAAAACAGCATTGGGTTGAAAATTAAAATTTACCGTTTTTAGGTCGCATACGTGACCGAAGAATGGCCCAAATACGCAATAGAGGTCTTCCACCTTTCGGATTAGCGGACATCTTGCCGGGAATGGCAAAGTCCATTCCAAATTTCGGGAGACTTTCTAAATCTAAAGAACGACATGCATGTTGGATATGCATGCATAAAAAAGTATGGGTCACACTTTGAATAGCACAAGTACTTTGAGGTCGGGTATTAAATTGATCTGAATGACGAATACTACGGGAACACCTTTTGTTATAGGTTATGCATGAGCGAAGTAATGCCTGTTTTTACTAGCTGACTCGCAACCTCAGTGTAGTACATGTGGAACTGTATTTTTGTGAAAATTTCATATACAATCTTGCAACCAAGGTTTTTCTAAATCAAAATTGTGTAAGGATTCCAAAAATCATGGGTGTCATTTTTTAAAATGTGTTCTTGGATGTATTGTAGGTGGCAAGGTTTATACAGGGGTCAAAATATAAAAGGGGGCCAAATGTGTTTTAAAGTATACCATCATGTTCAGTACCTTTCAAGGATTACAGAAAGGTACAGTTTGCCCTACCTGAGGGTTATAGTACAAGAGTTACAAGGCAAAACGGGTTCAAGGTCACACTGGGGGTAAAATATCAGATTGATCGGTTTGTTTTAAAAATGGTGCCAATTTGTTCGTCTTACTGTACAGAAGCCGAAAATATACAGGTCGCGTTGTCAATGACGTTTTGATGATAATTAAGAGGGCAAACATGGCCGTGGTCCACAGGGTCTATGGGAGACCACAAGTGATATCTGTAAAAGTCTCACTTTCATTTGAAAGGTGAAACACAAAATCTATATACATTTTCTTATTAAGTATGACCCAATGAACGATTTAAAACCAGGTTCAACAAAATCGGACCATTCTATATATAATGACCTTGAACTTTCTTGAGCCTTTTGTACTAAAATAATAGGTCGTAAATATGGCAAACTATACCTTTTTAGAAACCTTATGAGCAACCGAACAGATTGGTATAAATTTGAAAACAATTTAAACACTTTTATTGTTTACCCCTGTACAAATTTTGTCTCCTTATAAAACATCAAAGAACACATTATATAAAATCACACCCATAATTTTCAGATTCTCCATGAAATTCTGTACTGGAAAAACATTGGTGTCAAAATTGTATATGAAAAACTAAACCAAAACATTAATTACATTTCCCCATGTACTAGTGGACTAAGAACAGGATGGCATGATCAAAGAGGCACTTTGTGCATCGGATTAAAGACCATAGTTCCTCATGCGAAGATGAAAGATGACCCTGTCAAGCTAAATTTGAATTGAATTTGGGAAACTTTGCAGAGAACACACCGTTCATATGTTGTTAGGGTTATACAATTAACCAAAAAGCCTATACCATCATTTTAACATGACATGAATCACTTTTTTGTAGCGGATAACCCTAAACTTTCACACCTTCGGCGTATAGGTTTACTAGGTTTTTAAAGCAATATTTTTTTTAAGACCCCCACCGATTTTCAATGTAGTAGAAGACCAGCCTGTAGATCCCGTGACCAAATTCTGGAGACAAAGATTTGAAGGCGTCTTGGGGTTCCCTGATCGATGTTGAAGGTTTTTTTTTTACTTGGGCTTGCCCCTTCAATGTTCCGGCATTTTGGGGAAGGGGCAAACAAATATAACATGGGGTAAAAATTGAGAACTGTAGCAATTGAATTAATATGCATGTGAAAGTACTCGCCTTATCATACGGAATCTAAAAATGTATAGTTTGTTATAGATCCGACTTCAAATGAGGACGCTGTGGCCAAAAATGTCCAACGGTCAATGTACTTTCAGTCAAGGTCAAATTGTTAATATAAACCGATTTTAAAGATGTTAGTGTCTAATTATATGTTTTCGTGCATGACAAATTCAATTTTGCAACTTTTAATAGTTCAAATGTTAGTCTTGACCTTGAAATGCAAATTGGCGGCTATTTCAGGTTTTCAACATCGATCAGGGAACCCCAAGACGACTTCAAATCTTTGTCTCCAGAGTTTGGTCACGGGATCTACAGGCTGGTCTTCTACTAATGGAGATTCGCCTCTTTGCAAAGTTTCTTTTCCCTGTTTTGGTGTGATTGGCCCAAAACAGGAATTTTATATCTTTAAATCGGAGTGTTATTTTTACTAAATATTCGCTATATGGAATGAAGCTGCGATATACAACCAAAACATGCAAAAATCTCAATTTCAACAAAAATGTCGATTCGCCTCTTCGAATAAGTGACGACATGGTCATGTTTTTATTGAATGTTGCATGTATCAACCAAATCAAGATGATTTGTTTTCAAACATTTTGTTATAGCAAAGATGTAGAACCTGACAAATAATTTGATGATATACCTGTAGTAGATGTAAACTAATAACTATTGTGCTTTTAAGTAAACTAACAAAGTGATACAGTGGCCTTTCATAGCCGGTTACGTCTGATTATACCGTGTCCATGTGTCATGGAGATATTTTGACTTAATAATTAGCACATATGACACCTGCCACACTAGTGCGTGAACAATAGGAACTTGACCTATAAGAACAATCTTGAAGTTGACGTTCGTTCCCTCCGCAATTCAGTTCATTTATCCAGGATCCGTCATCGCTCACACCCCACGAAGAATAAGTACCGGTAGTCACAGCTTTAGCACCCGAAAAGTTTTGACCCAGTTGACGACAGACAACTTTGGCTTCTCTGTCGTCCCATCCAAGGCTGCACACACTATGCCAATGATGCCCTATAAGGACTCTAACGCGGCCCTGCCAATCATAGCCACCAGCCAGGTCAACCTCTAATTCTGTTGAAAAATGCAAAACAAACTGACAAATGATAATAATTAGATATCCCGTTGTTTTCGCAAACACTGGTATATTAATCGCATGTGGAACCAGCGTAGGTTTTTTTTCGAAACCCGTCAGACAGGGAGGTTGCAACCTAATACAATTTGCTAACAGACACCAAATAGTAGGGTCATAAATGAGGATCACATTCTCGAATTTGGGTAAAACTGTTTGAATATGTGTTTTTTTATAGTTTTACCCTCTTCTAACGAAGGGGTGGGGTTACATTCTAACCCCCATTGTTGGTGCCAAATTATTTAATGTAACTGTCATTGACATTTTTAGCGCGCATTTATTGCAGAAACAATATTTAAGTGATGGATTGGGGTGGCATCCTACAGTTAGCAGGAATTGCTCCACCAGACCCGTCGTAGTGTAGCGCCTCAATAGCGTACTGCACAGTAATAATGTGAAGACTCTATGTCTGGACAGAGACCATTTGCAACCGCCTTAAATCCAGTTAAGCAACTGTGCGTATTTAAAGCAAAAGTCAATAGATTCTTTAGCCTTCCTGTAGGACAGATAAGAGTTCAACAAAAAGTCACTTCTGGATCGACATGGTCACTGTGGGGTCATCTGGGGTCATAAGGTCACACCCTTTACTGTCTTATGTAATTTTAAACAAGGTAGGACTTGATGAGAGGTCAATAAACCCATGTTTAGGGGTCACGTCAAATATGTAAATTACGTTACACTTCAAATCACTCCTCTACAGCCTTATGTAACCCGATCGTGTTTCTTACGCATATTATTGAACTTCAACCCTCTACAAAAGAAGCGAAAGATAGGGTTCGAGAAAAGGTCAATTTGGGGGTCATCTGGTGTTCTAAGGTCAAACACGGCATCCGGCAGGGTACTTGTCCTTTCAAGAATACAGTCATATTAGTCCAGTTTTAAAACAAAGAGTATTTTACCTGGTTTAATTGTAACTGCTATACTAAACATGTGAATGTTTAAGCTCGAAAATGGTCTATGTGTCGCAAAGTAGGGATTGTGGTAAGTTAGGAAAGAATTAAGGGGCATTCGTGATCCACAGCCTCGCCCCCTAATTACCAAAAATTCCTCACCAGACCCCTCCCCGATTTGCACCAACTACCTACCTTCCCTCGAACCGTTAGCCTTATAAATCCACGTGGTGCCCAATCTTCGTGCAATTCGGTCGCATCTGTAAGACTTTCGCAATTTTCTAGTTTTTTCTTCTTCTGTCCGTACACGGACACAGAAATTACAACCAGGAGCCTAGGGGCCGTGGGAAACGAATCATTGCTCATAACACAAAACCGCAAAGATCTGAATCGGCTCAAAACTTTTGAGAATAGGCTTTTCTCAAGGATATCTAGTGATCAAGATAACAGAAGTGCTGAATCACGAAATCCCTTTTATCGGAGATCTCCGATAATAATCCACGACTGCTGGAAAACGGCCTTCAAAAATGAAAAGCCGGGAAATAGCGCCTACGTATCTACGCTCATCCATTCGTTGTTTTATTGGTTCATGCCTCAAATTTAGTGGTCATTTTCTTGAGGTGGCACATTTCATCATGGACTGACTAACTTCTGGCGGATCTTTACCAGGTCTGCCGTAAAGTACAATCTGTGATCCCAATTCCAATTACAAGTCGCTTCTTTTATGATAAATACGCATTTTGTTTAGCATTCCTCGTTCGCAGATGGTAGTTTCCTATGGGCGCCATTACTGTCAAAGTATCTCAAAACACGTAATGATCGTAAACATACGAAAAACTTGGTCAAATTCAGAGCAACATGTCCCAAAAAATGTAACGATGTGTCAACCTACCTAACATTTTTCAAATGTTTTCCTATCCCTATTCCACCCCCCCCTCATTTTCTCCGCTCACCTTTGGGGTCCCGACGCTGGAGGGTGGGTGTTTCTGCCTCCCGTCGTCCGAGCACTTCCCTCTCTCCGTCCCCATTTCTCCCCTCCCCCCCCTTGTTTCTCTTTTTGTTCCCATCTTTGCACCGCTGTTGGGTGGGGAGCCGGGCCCCGTCGCAGTATAAGTCCGCATGGGTATGCTCGGGCGGCTCGTTAATAGGACGGGCCCCCTTTGTTTCCCCACGTTCCGTCGCGGTTGCGCCTTCGCTAGCTCAACAGTTGGGGTCGCGGTAGGGGTGTTCGTGAGTCGGTGCCTGGGTATTTGTTGCCGTTCCGCCAGCCTTGTTGTCGTTTGGGTAAGAATCGCCGAGTGTTGGTGTTGTGATGGGGAGGGTGGCGAACCCTTCCTACGGTTGCACCGCCCGTTTGAGTGTGGATGCCGCGAGTGCGAGGGGGGAGAGTCGTGGACGTTGTAGTGCTTTGGTGGATCGAGTGCCCCGTGGACCTCAATGACCCGCGTGCGTTATTTTTATGGTATTACGTCGTCTGCGCCCAAACTATTGTACAAGCACGTAACGGTCTGAACTATATGAACAAGGTAGAATGCGAGAACATGTCAAAACATGTAACGATCTAACTCTTAGGAAAAGGTTTGAAATGGGAAAACATCACAACATGTAACGGTCTGAACTATATGAAAAGTTGAAATGCATATAAACCTCAAAAACACTAATGGTCTGAAAGGGTGAAATTCAGAACGTCAAACACGTTAGTCCCAACACAGATGCCAAATTCAGAGAAAGATGTGAAAACATAAGGCATTATTTATTTATTTTATTAATCTATTTATATTTGATTAATGTATTTTTTTTTAAATTTTTTTATTTTTAATTTTTTTTATTTGTAGTCATTTATTTTTAATTTTATTTTTTGAAATGTGGTTTTCTTTTTTTATTTATATCTTTATTTGTTATTTACTTCATAAATTTAATATTAATATTATTATGCACATGTATATGAAGAAAGAGACCAAAGTGTTTTTTTGATGGGACTTCATCTGATTTTCTTTTATCCTTTTGGGTGTCCCCAGTAAATTTCTCGATATATATCATGGAAAAGACAATAAATAAAGAAATAAATATATAAAGAAATATAAATATAAGAAATAAATTAAAGAATTCAAAAATAAATTTCAAAAATGACAATATAATAATCAATTAAAATAAAAAGAAAAATATAAGTAAATAAATAAAAATAAATCAATAAAAATAACAATAAAAAATAAATTAAAATCAATATAAAAATAAATTAAAAAATGATATTAAAAAACGAATAAGAAATCTTTTATATACACACTATTATTCTCTATGGCATTTTTGTAGAGGGAAGTCTAACATATACCCAAATCACTAATCGCAATTTACAAAAAGTCCTCTATGACGTCATCAGTGACGTCTTCACTTTCAAGTTTGATATAATACTTATAAAAAATCTTCACCCATACACACCCTTTAACATACACACCTACATATCTACATACGGGCCTACACACACATGTCCATACTGACCCTATCATTAAGACAAATTGCCTATGGGAAAGCGACCGGCAGTACGAAAAAGGAGACGCTTTGAGACCTTACGTGCTTTTGACATTTTTCTCCCTTGACACCTTCTTCTGGAGTTTTGACCGTTTCGTGTAATTTCACATCGTTCTCTGCATTTATCCACAGGGTTACATCCTTTTCTGTAGTTGACGGCCTTACGTGTTTTTCACATCGTCTTTGCATTTGTACATCGTTTTCTGTATTGAAGCTTGCGTTTTTTGATGTTTCTCTGCATTTCAACTTTTCTAAGTTGAGAGCGTTCGGGTATTTGACATCATTCTCTGCATTAGACACCCTTTTCTGTAGCTGAGACCTGACGTGTTTTTACCTCTTCTCTGCTTTTGTCATCTTTTTCTATAGTTGAAACTTTTACGTGTTCTTTGACATTTTCTTTGCATTTGACCTTTTTCTGTTATCGAGACCTTTACGTGTTTTGATGTTCTGAGACCCTCTTTTCATATATTTGAACGTCTTCGTTGTCTTTACGACCTTATTTAATCTTTGAGATACTTTTGACCATTGCCATGTTTTCTCGGGCATTTTGACACTTTTCTCTGTAGTTAGACATTGTTCATATTCTTTGACGTCTTCTTTTATTTGAGACCTTGTTTAGTCTTGAGAATACTTGTTGACAGGATAGCCGCCCATATTTCCCTAACAATTACCAAACATAACTAACTGGTGCAAAATATCAATTTTGAAAATTGGGGGCGCTCTTCAAAATGTGCTGTGTATTCCGTTAATATGAACTATACCTGACTATTTCAAAACGTGTCCCCAGCTGGAATTCAAACAGTGCGCCTGTAAGTGGGCCATTTTTTAAAATACCGCCCATTCGTATTTTCCATGTCGCCCTATCTCGGTTACGGAGCGGATCTTTTTGTCTAATACCGTTTTTCACACAATGGGATAAGGAATCTAAATATGACATATCTCGTGCAGTGACTTTGTTTTCATATGGCGTCAATGTGCACTAAAACTGAAACTCTTGTTTGTTAAATAATGATATCAACTTTCTTTTTTGTATATTCTCTCTATGGTGAACAGCCTGTCTACAATTTTGAGGCAACGTTTTTTGGATAACCATGTAGGCCAAGTTTACATTTTGCAAACAATTTATACAACTATAGACCCCAAACACTGTAAAATTCCCCGCGAAATTAGTCCTGATTTCACAAAATAACCTTGGCCAATTTAGACCACAACTACTTTCCGAACGTAGGGGGATAATTGCAAATATGATTCCATTTTGTCCCCATCGAAGCCGGGTATGTAATTTTCCCCCTAATAATTTTGAACAACATTCTTAGTTTTCTGATTTTTCTGACATATTCTGAAAGTTTCTCCGTAGTTCACAGAAAAGAACAGCCATATACATACCGTTCCATGATATCTGAATTATCCATGATGAATTAGATGTTTAGGCAATCGATGCCAAATGCTTATAGATTTGACAGGTTTACACACTACCTTTGCATCAAAGTTTCCATTAGGTTTTTTAACAGTGTACGACAGTATATCACTGGACACCCCATGAACCAAATCTCAAGAAATGGTGTACAGATTTTACAGAGGTGGCGGTTGAGAAACTAAAACCGTTTAGAACAAATAAAACCGTTTCCAACCAAAAATAACTGGACATTTGTCCAATTATTTACAAAACCAGGATCTTTGAACCAAAACCTTGGTTTTCAATTAAAAACCTTAAAAACCCTGGTCTTTGCTAGCAAACCTCAAGGGTGCGTTACAAGACCTTGGTTGTGAGAATTGGGCGAAATACTTCCAGACTCGCAGTCCCATAGACCTCCCCTGACCACTGACCTTTACAATAACTCAGCATTTGGTATGATTGTACTCGCAGAATTGGGTGTCCACCATTTGTGATCACAAAGTCCCACAATGTCCTCTAGGTTTTGGGGCGCGTACCCGCAGCTACATCAGTCCATCAAACTTGTTTGGTTGTGGTGCTTTGTATCTATAATATTGCCCCTACGGCTCCAGATAAGGTTTACAAGCTGATGGCAATACACTTTTTTGCGGCATGCGTATCAAATTCCTTTACCAGAAACTGTGCCCCATTCGCCTGTAATACACTTCAACGCGAACCGCTATTAACACCACCGAAGATTCGAAGCTTTGGATCTGTAAAACATCGGACAAAAATGTTTTATATGGTGCAGCAACAGGTCGGCATTTTCCTCGAATGTTTCAGTCCCTTAAAGAGACATGAGGAGATTTCCCGAAAGAAGCGCCCGCAATTTTTCCTCGACCCTGTTCTTTTTTACATATTTTGAATGCTTCCCAATGTATTAGATCACACCTGAAATGTGATAAGCCGAACAGAAGTAGAAAGCACTCTTACTACAGACATGCCCGACTTGCACATATCTCAAGACCTGGAGACCTGAGTTAAGCTAAGACCACCGCTACTTCCTTCCACTCAACACCAAAGATGCTCATCGGCCACTCAACCGTCATTGAGCCCCTCTGCCATACAATCCTACACCAAGCCTACTTGGGAGTGAAGCTTGACCGGCAGCTTACCTACCGTCAGCACCTCGAGTCCCTATGCGCCAAGGGTATCTTCGCGAATAACGCTCCTTTGCCGACTGCTGAATCTTCATGGGTGCCAGCCAACTACCCTACGCACCACTGCCCTTTGCTCTGGTCTACAGCAGTGCTGAATATGCGCCCCAGCATGGTGTCAACAGCTCTGCACACAAAGAAGCTGGTAACATACTCAACGAGACCTTGATAACCATAACTGGCTGCCTCCGTCCCTACTCCATCTGAATTCCTTCCAGTGCCTTTGCAGGCATTGCACCTGCAGCACTCCGGAGAGAAACACCACACCATAAACAGTGAATAAGGCGCATTCCTTGGACACCGAACCACCTGCTGCAATAACACTGTCAAAGAACACACCACCTCGGTAACAGAGACTTGCGCTCTCGCCCGACCTTTCTGCCGCACACTGCAAACTCTCAGTTCCCCATTCACCATTCTCATAGACATGGAATACTGCCTGGGCTAGATACCCCAAGACCAGACAACTCTCTATTACACCTAAGACAAACTACCACCGTCAGCAACCTCCCACGCAAGTAATGGGTCACCTTAAAACCGGATTCGCACAGATCGGACGCTTCATAGCACATGCACCGATGGGGGCTGCGGCCATCGCCAGCCTTCCCATGGTTCTCCTCACAGACTGCGTCACATCCTCAATGAGTGCCCTACCTTTCGTCCAACGTTGGATATAGACTTCTCAACCCCAACCAATCAACAGTGAGTTGGCTCAACACTTACAGCAATTAGCTGCTGCCTCATTACGCAAGAAGAAGAAGCCGAATACGCCGTCTTTAAGGTAATAAGATGATTTAGTTAGTTTCTGTCGTGCACTACAGAAAGTCAAAGCATGGTTTTCTATGGGAAGATTACGATAGCAGGCAGGTGAAAAACAAGATTGCGGCTCTTCTGTTGCACCTGTTGTCCAATAAACCTTCCAACGTATCGGTAGGTGGTCTACAACCGATCCAGTGAAATTTGAGAGATTCATATCCTAAAAAATCCCCTGTCACTTTAAAAAAAAAAGCATTTGCCATAGTGTCATTTAGACATAAGGCACTCAACCCGGATTTGAGATGACTGGTTTTTCTTTGTAAGCTAGATGGCCTCTACAGGACCCTTGACCTCAGTTTTGTCAACAAACCAGGATAACAAACCTCAGACTGTCCTTCATGCCAAATATCAGCCCCATAATTATGTCAAAGCATGACTGCATTAAAAAAAAAAAGAAAAAAAATCCCTGCAAATGTCCCAGATTTTGGGCGTGATACTGTGCACCATGACTCGTACAGTTTGATCTCAAACATGTACAGGGGTGTCCCAGAATGATTAGTACCCAAAAAATCTAGAATATATTAATTTTTTTAAATAATAAAATGGATGATATGGGTTTTCTTGCTGCAATCATCAACTTAGGCATACTTTAAAATTTCAAAAGTATTTTAGATCATAAAAATCGGGCTATTCAAAGTGTTAGAACAGTCCCAAAAGTGGTCAAGGTTGTGATTTTCTCTCTTAGCGAACAAAGTGCTAAACTAGTGTCTAGAACTTGTTAAAAGGAAACAACAGAAATATTTATTCTCCTCTCTTTAGTCCTTTTCAACTATTTTGTTCCCCTCTTCTTGCCAACTGTTAAAGCTGTAAGTTTTACACAATCTTGATTATCCATGCATACAAAAGGTTGGTCATGCTTTTGTTCCATGAAACCACTGCTTTCTGGATTTTGGGGGAGTTTGTTTTTGTTTTGGAATAGCTAATGATGTTGGTATGGTAGGCTATTTGCAGCAAATTCAATTATTACTTGGTAAGAATGAGGACCTCCAAAATTGGCTGCCACTTTCTGGGGCAGCAGAGGTCTTTCATCATTGCAAAAAGCACCATGGTTGCTTGTTTAAGATTTCAGTAACTTCTGGTGCACTTTTTGACATTATGACCATTCGGAGATGTTTTATCACCAAATTAATATTATTTCAATTGAAATT
Organism: Ophioderma brevispina; assembly: GCA_023653785.1. Lineage (NCBI taxonomy): Eukaryota > Metazoa > Echinodermata > Ophiuroidea > Amphilepidida > Ophiodermatidae > Ophioderma > Ophioderma brevispina. The sequence goes on from JAMKCH010066733.1 coordinate 103,477, forward strand.
TAATTTCTATTGACAGCAGCATTTCCATTTCTTGCAACAAAGCTGTGACAGATCATTAGTAACGTTGAGTGCAAGAAGATTTGACATAATGAGCTGACAATTCTTTTCAGATACAAATAACTTTATGTTAATGTATCAATTATTTATCATGTTTGTTATTAACAGCAGTATTTATTTATTTTGAAGAAGCAGAAGCCTGAAGACCAATAAATTACTTTTACTCCTATGTTTGTGCCAAGGTACTGTTTTCTTGTCTGCCTGCAGATAATCCTTTTTTTTTTCACTTTGCTAAAAGTACGAAATCACCATGTCTGCAAAATTGGTACGTATCATCGGTTTGCAAAGCCCGACTTTCAAGATCTAAAATTCTTCCGCAAGCTGAAATTATGCCAAATCTAATTTAAATACCAGATAACCCAATATCATTTGTTTTCATGGCCAAAAAAAATAATAATTTTGGATATTTTTGGGTACTTATCATTCTGGGACACCCTGTACATCATTGATTTATGTTTATTCTTTTCTGGTGTACAGCACAATCACCTGTTTCATGTATATTTTGAGTCGCCAACACAGCATGTTAATTTGCGGCAGGACATCGCCGGATAAGGAGAGAAGGAGGCCCTCTATTATCATAATAGTTATATTTCACCATCAAGTTTGAGTTGGTGTTTTACAACTACTTTAACATGTACGCAATGTGTTTTTTATCCCCAAAATACACTTGTATCAAGAAAAAATGAGAAAAGTCTGAGAAACTTCAGGGGCATGCTCTCTGGAAAAAGCAACGCTTAGAGCATTCCTCCATTCCAATGACCATTTATTAATTAAATGAAGAAACAGGAAAATGTTGCATAGCTGCCCTTTGTTATAGATCTTGTAAGTGACGTCTATACATGCCTTTTGTCCTTTATAAGCTACAAAGAGGTTACACGAGGCAGCCCTTAATAAGAATACCCAAATACCATTAGCTTCTGCTACTGAGATTTGGATTATATAACTGTCTTCACACAAAGCAGACTCTGGAATACAACACAATGGCCCGCATAAAGCATGGCCCATGACCGCGCTATTTATATCATGAGCAAGCTAGCTAACACTATGAGCTAATAAAATCTCAATTCCCATGGCACAGTTCAATGGCTTTCATTCACCATTGTATTGAACAAATACATCACCTTGTATTTTAGTATGATTTTTGATACCCAGGACATGCATGGACAGCTGTTGTTAACATGTGCCCATCCAAGGTTTCTGAACTGAGCCTTGATATCTAGATTAGCATGCCTTACCACATAGTGACGTGGTATGGTATGTATGTAATAGGTTGTTGTTGTTTGTGGCAATTCCATTTAGTGTTCAGGCCCCCCAGAAAACAAAAATGCAAAAATCAGGTCTTTCCCCCCCAAGAACCAGAATGCCACTCATATATATGTTGCTAAATAATATAACGCACATCCTTGCAAAGCGGCATCGTGGTTCTTGGGGGGGGGGAAGGGTTCATATTTGAAAATTTCAATTACCCATTGAAGCCTGTATTATAATTTTACATAAAACCGTCTTTTAGGGAATTTATGTAAAGTGTGATTTTTTGAAAACCGGCAAAAGTTAGACTTTGGACATGTCCCTTTAAAATGCGGAATGTTTCAAGTTCATCTGCTCTCATGAAAACTACAGAGGGCGTCCTTCATTCCTTATTTGGTGTTTTTTCCTACATTAAAGTGGTTTAATGGAATTGTACATTAAGCTAATAATAAATTTCCGATTTCCCCTCGCATTATCGCTGCTTATCCCTTTAATAATTCTACTGCTGCTGTCCGTGAGGCATCAATTATTTGTATTTATTTTTATTCTGGTCCTAAAAGCATTCATTTGCGTGGCAGACAGACTTATGAAGTGAATATAGCATCCTGAATCGTTATTTGCCATTATAAGTCAATCCAACAGAGAGTTCACTTCAAGATAAAGTGAGATTTGTAGCATTAACACTTAAGTGACCGGGGGGGGGGGGGGTGTTTTTGACCAGGGCCGTTTTTACGCGTGGGATTTTGTAGTCGTTTTTTGTAATTGTCTGACTTTTAAGTGCGCTTCTTTTCATACCAAAATATTAAAATCGGTCAAGCCGTTAATGAGTTAATTAGTGGGATCCATGGATTCTCCCCTTGGGCACGAACCATAGCAAATTTTTCGCTGATATATGTGCACACACACACATACATGTAAGTAAACAATTCTAAGTAACGTTAAAATAATTAACCCTTTATGTGCTGAAAACAAAAAAATTTCATTGTGGATGTTGCTAAGCCGTTAGTGTACAAACTTTATGTGAAAAGTACGTATTTTCACCCGTAAAAATACAGGATTGCCTAAAACTGTAAGTTTTGTGTTAAATATTATGTAATTTGGGTCTTCTAGAGAGTTTTAAAAAGGCTCATTGGAATTTTCCGTCTTTTTGCCCAATTTTCGCGTGTTTTGAAAACAATGTTTGGCCCATATTTTGCAGTCCAAATAATAAATTTCATTTTTATTGCTGATTTGGGTCATCTTATGACTCTTCACATGTGGTATAAATTTCGTGCAAAAATCCTTCGGGAAAGTGGTTTCCTTAGGGGAGGTTCCATGGACCCCGTACTTGGGCACTAACAGGAGTGAAAACCCCTTGGTCACGTAGGTGTTCAGGACTCTCAATAGCTGTTTTGTGTTGTTATATTATTGTAGTAATGACAATTTGGACATTGCAGATTCTTGATCCAATCATTTCTGATCAACAAAATTAAAATAAAATTAGTTATAACAAGACTGTGCTCGAAGCGAGCACGAATGTTAGCTGGTGACTTTGACCAATATCTGTGTTAAAACATGATCGATCTCTGACCTCAAAATGGTGTCTTTCGATGTGATCCTCAGACCAAAGTGAGTAATCTTCAAAAGTGTCAATTTTATCCCCTGGATGGCCACTGACCCCAGCTCCATTATTTGACCACTAGACGACCTCTGATCTCAAATCACAATTTATGTTGTGTTTTCTAGACCAAAAGTTATTTTTCCTTATATTGTTATATTTGACCCGTGGATGACCTCTGACCCCTAAATGACGACCTGAGATCAAAACTTTCCCTGAAATTGATAACTGTGTGTAATCTTCATACCTGGTCAAAACCTGTGAACACCCCATATGTGACCCCTACCAGGGGATCTTGTGAATCTTGTTTTGATAGCTTTTATAATGATAGCCTTTACTTTATATACACGAATCCGACGGGGAATCCTCGAAAGGACACCCGCTACGTCGCCGCCGTTACTGGGGGGCATCCCGGCCACCAAACACACATGACACAGTACACACACGCCGCATATTGCTTAACGAACGAAATAATAAGCCCATAATCATGATAATAAGAATTTACAACCTACCTTTTTTGCAAAAAAAAAAAAAAAAAAAAACCAAATAATAAATTTCATTTTTATTGCTGATTTGGGTCATCTTATGACTCTTCACATGTGGTATAAATTTCGTGCAAAAATCCTTCGGGAAAGTGGTTTCCTTAGGGGAGGTTCCATGGACCCCGTACTTGGGCACTCACAGGAGTGAAAACCCCTTGGTCACGTAGGTGTTCAGGACTCTCAATAGCTGTTTTGTGTTGTTATATTATTGTTGTAATGACAATTTGGACATTGCAGATTCTTGAACCAATCATTTCTGATCAACAAAATTAAAATAAAATTAGTTATAACAAGTCGAAGTGAGCACGAATGTTAGCTGGGGACTTTTGACCAATATCTGTGTTAAAACATGATCGATCTCTGACCTCAAAATGGTGTCTTTCGATGTGATCCTCAGACCAAAGAGAGTAATCTTCAAAAGTGTCAATTTTTATTCCCTGGATGGCCACTGACCCCAGCTTTATTATTTGACCACTAGATGATCTCTGATCTCAAATCACAATTTATGTTGTGTTTTCTAGACCAAAAGTTATTTTTCCTTATATTGTTATATTTGACCCGTGGATGACCTCTGACCCCTAAATGACGACCTGAGATCAAAACTTTCCCTGAAATTGATAACTGTGTGTAATCTTCATACCTGGTCAAAACCTGTGAACACCCCATATGTGACCCCTACCAGGGGATCTTGTGAATCTTGTTTTGATAGCTTTTATAATGATAGTCTTTACTTTATATAAGAAGGAATTCAAGCATGCCATTTCCGCGTCGTCTACTGAAATAACGCCGCCGGCGACATAATTATAAAATTGTTTGTTTACCCATAAGTGCGCTGATTGAAGCTTAATCATTTTAGGTGAGGGCGATTGTATATACAAAGCTTTATAACCATGCAAAAAATATCAATTGAGAAACATCTAGAGGGCGCACTATTTTTACAATGTGCCAGTGTCTCTTTAAAGCCCTTATCGCGATTTCTTCATAATGTAAACAAAATCGCGCACCTATTTTCACTCAACGTCCATTTTTTGCACTATTGTATTGGAAATTGTTGGATAAAGATCCGTACAAGTGGCTACTAAGCGTAATACTGCTGCGGCATGGGGAAAAAGGCCTTCTTTAGGATTCTAACAACAGGGGCGGCCAGGGCCGGAATAATAAAATTTGCAATCATAGCTAAAAACGATCATTGGGTAGTGTAATTCACGACAAATGACGCCGCTGATCAAAAAATTAAAAGTGACGGCCCAATTCGCGAACACCAAACATTTTCCAACAGGTACATGCGCTACTTATAGCAAATTAGTGTCGAAATGTACATGTTGTCTGGGTGAAGAGATTCAATATACAATGCCAGATTGTCTGAGTCATGACAATTTATATGCAGGCTTTTTTCAAATAGCCGACATTTCTACATCTAAGAAAACCGTATATTTCTTATAATGTAACCTATGAAGATGATTTGGTGTCAAAAATAAGTGTTTTATGGCTGAAGGCGTTCGATAAATACTATTTTCAAACTCTAAGATAGAGACAAAAGTGTTGTTTATTTTCATATGTCACTATTTTCCAAGAAGCCCACTATTTTAATCAGTATCCGAGAGGTTAGAGTTACTCCAAGTCAGCTGCATGTGGCAAAGTGAATAAAATAATTACCCAGATGCTTGATAATTAATACCATACTCAAAAAATCCTATGAACTCCTCCTTGGAAACGTTCTAACTGCGCTTAGGGGGACGCAATATTAGACTTTAGGGGGGGGGGGGTGGAGTTTGGGTCAGGGCAAGTGTTTTTTCATCTTGGCTCATGGAGGATTTATTTCCTCAAGTCATAGGGCTGGATTTTTTTGCCATACTTCAAGGGACGTGTTTTTTATGGGCGGATTGTACATTGTAATTTTTTGTTGTATGCCAGGCCCGCAAGTAGGCGCAGGGTGTGTTTTTGGGGGGGGGTGGGATTTAGTGAACAGACCTTTGCAATCTTCACTTTCCAAAACACATTTCCCCATGCAAATTTGATAAAAACCAATTGAATTTCTGAATGGGTTCACTTTATAGCTTATAGGTACGTATGGTCGTAACTGTAAAATATAGTAAAGGTTAAAAGTTTGTTTGGATTAAGAAGAAAATGGCATGTAGAGTTCGTATATTTAAGCTGTCCGGGGGGTGCATGCGGGAGGGGGGCCCGTAAAATATTCGCATTTCCAAAAACACTTTTCCCAATCCAATTTGATAGAAACATGCAATTTGAAATCATCATTTGAAATGGTATGCTTTGAATGATTATAGTATGATCAACGTTTTTTTAAAGCAAAATATCTTTGATGGGTAGTTTATTTAAGTATTCAGGAGAGTCGATATGAGCTGTCGGGGAGGGGGCGGGAGGGGGTGTCTACCCAAACACATTTCCTTTTGCAATTTGATAGAAACAACTTGAACTTTAATTGTAAGTGGTTCACGTTAATGTGTATGCTTTTGAATGTTATGGTATGATCAGTTTTTTAACAAAAAGCAAAAATATAGTTGATGGAGTTCAAGTTGGTTTTGGAATTAGAAAAGTTTCATAGCGAGCTCGTATATTAAGTCTGTCTGGGGTGGGTTCGGGTGAGAGTACTATCGATGTTCACTTCCAAAACACTTTTTCGCATGCACATTTGAGAGAAACAATTTGAAATTAATTTTTTATTTTTTTTACGTTTTTCTTTTTTTATTTAAAAATTTACAACAAAAATAGGTTGATGGGTTAAAGATTTGTTTGGATTGTGAAGAAAGTGTTGACTACAAAGAGGTGTACACGTGACAATGGTCATTTAAAACTGTTGAAGTTCGCGGCCATTTTACTCTAACTCTTGACATATCTGAAAAGAACAAAATAAGAGTTTCTGTAAAGTAGTACAGGCCTAAACATCAAATTTCATGCAATTCCAAATGTTGGATGAATACATATAGAGTGGGTCAAGGTTGTCACCCATTTTGGGTGTCTCATTGGTTATTCACGAATGACTCCACGACTTCTGCACAGTTTTGAGAATATTGTTTTTGAAATTGTCTTGACCTAAAAATACATACACTTTGTCAACAAATCGTCATCATAGGTGCATGTTAGTATAGGTATAAAGGGTTTTTGCCTTTTATATGCCGAACCATGTCGAACATAGTGGCATATTGAAAACTTCCATTACTTTTATATCACATGACTGTTTGGAAATAGTTTCATTGAACTACGTGACCCTGAAAATCGTAATTTGACACACAATCATCCCCACTACACACACCTACGGTTAATTTTAGCTATGATGACAAATGCTGTTATTCCGGCCCCGGTACCCTTCTTAACTGGGTGGTGCGGACCACTATAACACGGCCGTATTGTCAAGAAATTATGATTTGTATCTTTGTTTACTAATAAAAGGCGGGATCCGACTTTTAAGGTCTAGAAACAGGCCGTAAATGGATTTTCAAGACGCTTTAAACTGACCTAAGTGTCTGTTTTAACAAGAAAAGTAATATAAGGTGTTTGTATGCCCTAACACTAGCAATTTTAGAGACAAAATGGAGCATTTTTAATTGGAAAAAAAATGACCGATAGTGGCTTATTGTAATGCGGCATTTGGCATCATCTGTTAAAACGTCATAGCCGCCTCAACCAAGGGATCTGTGTGCGAATCGGTTAAGGATAGTCTTGAATTGTGGGAGAAGAAGGAATTCATAAGTTTTCAGAGAATGCCTCTGTAATCGGCATGCTGATCACTGATCCCAAATGTGTATACCAATATGCGGAGGGTCAGAGGGTCTTATACCAAATTGGCTGAAACCGGCAATGCGTTACCACTGGGAGCACTCGTAGCATTTTAAAAGAAGCTGGGCCAGGGGCACTTACTTATTTTCACTCAAGGACTTCATGTTTTGGAAATATAGCAAATTTGTGACCTAAAAATTATTTTGGTAAACCTTGAATTTCCCCAAATCCGCTTACCGGGTGTCTAAAAAAAGGAACACCCTCAAAGCGCCTCTATTCATAAGAGAAAAGAGAAAACCATCCAAATTAATACACATCTGGAAAGTGATTTCATTAGGTTTCCAACACCAAAAAAATCTTTAAAAAGGACAAATATTTGACGAGTTATGGTCGATGACAATTCATACCACTTTTCCATTTTATCCAGGACTGTTACTGTATGATCTGTCTTTAGACAGATCAGACATTCTCCAAGCAATCTTTGTTTATGGTTTCCGTTTGTCTTTGCACAGATCAGTTCTGATATTAAAAACGTTCATTATTAGAAATTCCTAGATCTTTCCTCATCTCTTTCCTGGGCTGCTCTGCCCCCCCACCCTGGCTTGCCTTAAGACCATGAAGACGGACACAGGCTTGCGCTCTCTTCCATTTCAATAATCGACTGCTAATCATCTTTCCGTCGGATGCTTGCAAAGGCAGAAGTTATTTTCTATGACAGTTTGTTGGTGGTTCTTGTGCATACACTTCACTCTTACTGGTTACCTAGGCGAAGTCTAGCGGAGTCAATTCTCGGGGATCTTCGCAACAGAATAACCGGGATCCTTTGCAAGAATCGACGGGACAAGAATGTTAGAAGGTCGATTATTGAAATGGAAAAGAGAAGGCAAGTCTGCACATAGTGCAGTTATGTTCCACTGTAAACGGGCCCTCGACCGTTTGCCCACCCAACCACATCATTGTGACATGAATCCATTCATAAGTGTGATCGTATGTAAATATTCACTTCCACGGGCACCATCCATAACTAATGATCAAGGACATGCTATGGATGAGCGATACCAACACGCTGTGTGCCCATAACATTGGCGAGTGGCCTTTTTAAATTTTTTTACACATTGTTGGATAGCCTTGTTAGAATGGTTCGTTTCGGGATCTTTTCAAGCACCGTATGTCAACCAAATTACATAACCAGTAGAAAATAAGATTATCGTGGTTGTCAGCTTCTACGAAGAGTATAGGTCTACCGTTGTCCATGGCGCCCTGTTGCATCTGCCCGCAATCACTGGTATTTTTGCCATAGAGTTAGCATATTACTCTACCAAAATACCACTCTTTATAAATAACATTTTCGGATTTTTCTTTATGTTCTATCTAATTAAAATTTCACATATGTTATTGATGATAATATGTTCTACAATAAGAGCTTCTACCCAAGAAAATCCATTGGCACTTTTCTCGCAAACAACTTGAGTTTTCTCATGTCCTATGCGTGAAAAAAGAGTACGCATGCACGGTTCAATAGGCCTATGAAATGCACTGTGTGCAAGTGAATAGGGAGGAAAATGGACCGTAACCTTGCACCGTAAGACTGCCAAGATGATCCGTCTGAGAGGCAGCCAGTGGAGGGGAGGGGGGGGGGTATTTAGTTAGATAGTATTTTAGAATTAGATAGTTTTGTAGGTAGACAGCGCCGTTAGTTAAAGAAAGGACTGAGCAAAGATCTTGGAATTCAAATAATGAACTAAACTTTCAATATCAGAACGGACCTGTCGCCTAAAAACAAAAAGAAACTATAAACAAACATGATCTTGGAGAATGTGTACTGTCTAAAGACTACTGAAACATTAACAATCCGTTGGGATAAAATGAAAAAGTGGTAAAATTTTCAATCGGCCATAACCCATTCAATATGCATCCTATTGGAAATATTTTTTCGGTGTCAGAAACCTGAACGGAATAGCACATTTCATATGTGTACGAATATGTATGGTTTGACTTTTTTCGCTTCATGAATTAAGGGCGCTTGAGGGTTCCTTTTTTTGAGACCCCTGTTTTTGTGCATGTCCACTGTCACCGAATTCTCCTGGGTTTGAATGCGCCAGCCTTTCACCCAAACATTCATATGTGAGTGGCCTCCCTCAAAAGGATCGTTTTTCCAGAAAGAAGAGAGAAACTGACAAACCACAATATGTTAGCTGTGAGCCAGCTAACAAAAATTCAGATAATTCCTGCTCTAGGCTCATTCCAAAAGGTATTTTTGACCTTGGTATCGACTAGATACAATGACAGTTATTGGCTATAGACACCTGTGTTTGCATTGATATTGCTCATTGCTGTACCTGTATTGATTCAATTGAGGGTGTTGCTATATTGAACGAGCTTAGTCAATGTCTCTGACAGTCTCTATCTGGAGTGACAGGAAGGAGATTTTTTTTTTAGATACGAATTTTCTCAAATCAAATTGCACTTTGCTCGGTTGTAGACCACTACCGAGAACGTTTCGAAGGTTTTTTGATAAACAGTACAAAGGAAACCCGCAAACCTTGCTTTGACTTGCCTGTTACTGTAACCGTCCCTATAGAAAACCCATGCTTGTGATTTTTCTGTCGTGGCAAGACCGAAAATAAAAATCATCATCTTTTACATAAAAACGGACGTATTCGCTCAGTTGCTTCAGGTTGATCCTATACATTGGTAAGCATTCCAATATTGAAAAAGAAGACAGGTGCGAAAAAAAATGGGGGCGCTTCTTCTTAAATTTCCTCGTGCTCTTTAAGAGCACCGCCAAGTGTGTTCAGCGCACGCATTTGCCCTGCTTGTCTTCGAATGACCTTAGAATCTTCTCCAACATAAAACACCTTGTAGGCACACCGTGTCAATTAGGGGGCTTAATGGTATGTTCTAAAACATCAACATTTCTCCTTAAAATTTAGATCACTAATAAGCATAAGAATCTAAGCCGTGTGACGCGCTTTCTAGAAACACGATGATACACGCTTTATTATAAATATTAAAACGTCAGTGGTCGCCCACGTAAGAACTTTGTTTCGATATGGTGTCCAAGTGAGGCAGAAAATGAACATAATTATAACTAGTAAAACCAAGCAATGTAATATATATTAAAATGTGACCAGATAGACGATTACGTAGATGACTATCATTTAATACATTTATACGGTAACCCAGACAATCGACAATGGCCATAAAAATGGTCACATAGAATATCCCCAGTTTGACCGGGGGTTCAGCCAAAAGAAAGTAAAGAAATGGAAATTAACAGTCTGAAACAGATCATAGCTTCTATACCTAAATAGAGAGTGCGAGTTGCTTACGCTTATGCACTGCTATTAGGTGACTCCTACTATATCTAATATTTATATATTCTAAACATTTCAAACAGAGTTTAGTTCTTTCTGACTTAAACTATACGTCAAAAGCAAAGTTTCGAGAGTATTGTAATCTTGACCATTTTGCGGACTTGTCAAATTGCTAGACGAGGTGCCTTTGACATGTGTTAATGTGTTGCTCTGACGTATTTGCTGGTTGAAATCAGGGTTGTCTGGTGTATGTATGCTGGATCAAACAAGTCCCAATTCGCTTCAGTTGCAAGACTATTTATCAATGAAAGTATGCTTAAAGCAATAATCAGGAGGGGGCCCAAGAAATCCAAATTTCAGACGTCGCCATTGGTTTAACAGTTAAAAGCGAAAATATTGCGAAAAATTCTGAATTTTTTATATGTTATCAAGGAATATTTTCTTATCCAAAACGTGGAGTTGAAGAATCAACCCCACTGGAAGGGTTATTTCCGATTTTATTTTAAATTTAGTTTTAAATTTGCGATCCCAGGTAGGACTTAACGGCAGAGCGGAAATGCTAAGTTTATGTCCGTCCATGATGAAATCGTGCCACCTTGAGAAGATAACATCTAATTGATTTGCCTGAACCAAATAAAACAACTAATGGGATGAGGTAGACACGTACATGCGCTATTTCCCGGCTATTTCACTTGGAAGGCCGTTTACAGCAGCCGTTGAATTATTATCGGGATCCCGATAATCTTAATTTAATTACACAAGTACCCTCGTTGTAAAACACAGACTTTCGAGCTTAACCATCACAGGTATGGTTTACTAGCCAGTCACCAATTCAATCGTGTAAAAATCTCGAAATTCTTGAAAAATTGGGGGCGCTCTTCAAAAAAATGTGCTAATATTGCTTCAGACAATACAACTTGTAAGCTATTCAACGGAATTATGTTTTATAATATCATATTTTTTTTTTTTTTAACTTTTTATCATAAATAATGGTTATATGAACCAAACGTGGTGTATTTGATTAAAAAAAAAAACAACTAATTCATTGCAGGAACTATCAGCCTTCCATACTTATCCATTCAGGACTGTATTGAAGCATGGATCAAACCATGCCAAAATCTTTTAGAGAGAAAAGGATCGCATATAACTTATTGGATAAGATATTGCACATTTCCGAGTGAGCACAGATTATGCATCGCAAAATAAAACACCATATATACTTGGTAATGGTGTAGTTAGGACCCTAACGCATATAGGCGATGAATCCTTTCTACTCATCATTCTAAACCAACCGAATAGATTAGATACTCCCGTGCCAACTTCGACAAGGTTAATTTTTTTGGAAGAGGGCGGTGCTTGAAGAATGAGGGAATTATGGGGTAAAACAGACAAGGTAACAACTTTTGAAAATCGCCCGAAATCGGCAAAATTTCTGCTTGAAAAGGCACCAAACATCACAAAATCATGAAACTTACCTACATCGATAAACTAATTTCCGGTACTGGAAAACCTGCGTTTAATAATGAAAAAAAAAGAAGTGTGCTTGAGAAAAAGGGAGAATTTGAGAGTAAAACACACCCGTTTGAAAGTGAAGAGACCCATTTTAAATGGCCAAACGACTTCTGGTAACTCGTCACTGATTGGTCCAAAAGTTAGAGATGAAAACCAAGGGGTATTCCGATGGGGTAACAGCGTGTTTTGGCATAGAATAAGCACACTAGGACTGCGCGCATGTGCAAGCCTCACAGGAGGTTTATCGGTTAGCATAACTCGAACGGACTTTTTTGAAATTTTTTCTCAAATTTAAGAACATTTTAAAGTAAAAATGTGTTTTAAAAGCAGCCTTTGGATAGAAGAGGGTTTTCTGTAGGTGAGTGGATCGATTTTGGGGTGATTTAAGTACCAGTAAACCATGTAGGGTCCAAAACTACACGTTTGGCTATACTCTGATACTCACCTTCACATACGGATACCTGCATACATACCAGGCAAACAATTAATATTTTCCCCATTTGGGGTTAATGCGCTATTTCAATTTCACCTCCATTGCATTCAGACCATCCAGCCAGACAGGGCGAGATTCTGGGCCTGCATCAACGTAAATTCGGTAGTCTTCTCCTGGATAGCGGCTCTTGCCGCCTTATATACACCAATCCGACGGGGAAGCCTCGAAGGGACACCCTCTACGTCCCCGCCATTACGGGGGGCATCCCGGCCAACCAACACAGCAGTACCCACACGCCGCATATTGCTTAACGAACTAAATAATAGCCCATAATCATGATAATAAGAATTTACAACCGCAGGGTTGCAAAAAATGCCGGGAGCTGGGAGCGCCGCTCGAGTAGTGAATCTACTGCTATGTTGCAATCTTGTAGGTGTCTAAGTGAACATTGCATGTTGCTCCTGAGGAAAGAATAATTTTTTGCACCCCTGTTACAACCTACCTTTTTGTGGCAATTGTTAACAAATTTCACCGTTTTTATTCCATGGATTTATGAAGTATGATGTAGGGACGGGCCTAACTGGAATTCCAGGGCATGTGTCTTACTGTTGTTGTAAAAAATTATAGGTTATCTCGCCCACTTTGCGTGACTGAGAAATGAACGCGTATGGTTAGAATACGTGTTAAAATTGGTAATAACAGCCGCGTGAGAAACATAATTTTTTCGTAAAATTCAAACATTTTTATTATTATTAAAAGGATTTTAGAGAATGTTGATATATTCCGGTACGTGAAAACTTGAATAGTTTCCCAAAGACGATCGTTTTTGCTGAAAAACGTGACATCATCTTCCGATGCGGGTTGTTGGTGTTTTAGAAAGGACACTTCCCTGCCCATTGATCGATTTCGGAGATCTGAACAAAATTAGTCTCGTTTGTGCTTGGAATTGTCTAGCCTGGCTATCAGTACCCGTGACACTGACCGGCGAGTTACAATTTAGACTGAAATGGATACGATGATGTTCATTTGGTCATTAGCGAGTGAATCGCACGCAGTCGTTCCAATTTTTTTTTGTTTTTAAAAAACTTTTTATCTCTATTTGTGCAGCCAAAAATTTACATTTTTTTCCTGAGCCGGCCATGATGATATACAAAATGGATAACAGTGAAATCGTGTGGGTTTTGCAGTCAAACTGATCAAAATATCGCTTTTGTGGCTAACACGTACAACTATAAACGCGGTGATAACGAGAATGCAAAAGATGCCCCCAGTCATGTCATGGCGGATGGTGAGTGCGCCGCACAGGGCGTAGGCGATAATAGTGCGCCGTCGGATTCTGTATAGGTTACCAAGCTGACGGCATGCAACACGTGCATCGTTGTCGTCACAGCCATTAGAACACACTCCACCCCCTTTACCATCAGGTATTACAATTCGACCCCTTCCAGTGGAATCCTCGCGTCGCCTATACGAACCCACTGGACCTATGTGCAATAAGGGAGCGATCGTTATTTATGGCGGGGGGACATGGGCACATTTGGGTGGTACCCCCCAAAAAATACTGGCTATAGGGGGAACCTGAATTTTCCTGAAGTGCAAAGGGCGGCGGGGGGGGGGAACCTGAACTTTTTTCGAATAAATGGAGAGAGAAAGAATTATCGAAAAGACTAGGTCTCCCTATAACATATAGATGGAAGGCTAATGTGCAATGTGCCTTCTCAGAAGACAATGTTAGGCCTACATGACCTCAGCTTTGTGAGGTGTATCCACATATATAATTTTAGTCCCATTGAATGCACAAAAGCGTAATCATCTCCGATATTCAAATGACTGTCTACATGGGCCCTTCAAAAATTCTACAGAAAAATATCATGCAATTGCCATGGTTAAATTTTTTATTCTTTTTTTCAGGGTTTTAAAATTAAGGGTTATATTTCAGTGTCAAATTTGTTAATACATGAACCTTTCAGATATGAAATTCCTGATAACAAGTAGCATGAGTAGGGACTGTCAGTAGTTTTGCTGATTGAATAAGAATTCCTGTTGACATGAAGTTAAATTGTGAATCTCGGCCCACTTTGTGTTAATTGGTTACCACGGTACTTTTGCTGATAGGAGGTATAGGCTGTAACAGAAACAATATTACATTGGAAAACATGTATTTTGATCTATTATATTTCTATGGTACAGTTTCATGACCATTTAAGACCACTGCAAATTAAAACTTGCTGATTCAAATTGGTGGTCTGAACAAAGAGATATTCATGTTTTCTGAAGTAGTCCAAACATGTTGGACCACTTTTGTTTCATGCACAATTGAATTTAATACGAATGATGGCTGTCCATTATGCACCAGTGAAAACAATGCGTGAAAGCAGCCCAACTGGTTCTTTTCCCGACTACTTTGAAATTTGTGACATGGCCTAGTTATTTGGCAGCATGAGAATGGGTGTTAAAATGTGTGAAAATAAAGACAAAGAAGAGTGTAAAATAGTCGTGTTACAAGCACTAAGATATTTATCTGAGGAATGGGGTTCAAGTTTGTGTTTTTATACCATTGTATACATCTATAATAAATCTGCTATCAGAAATTTTCAAACAGAACAGAAAAAGTTTGTATTAAAACTACCAAATAGCAATAAAGTACAAGGTATAAAAGCAACTGACTCCCAGGTATCAGTGTATCAGTTAAGTTGATGTACAGTCATTTGAAGATCTATAAAGTACTAAAAGTTCATTGATAAAATGCATTGACCATCGTCTTACCAAGCTTTTTATTGGTAACACGGTTTACCAAGGGGGATGTTTACCACCCAAGGATCGTTATAAAGGCACCGATGCTGATTTGATATCAGTGGAGAGTATGGTCCTCCTCTTTCCATTGATATCAAACTAAGTACCAACATACCTGTATGGCGTCACAATGACTCATAGAGTCCGCGGGTCAGCAAAATTGGCATTTCCACAGAAAAAAAGGCAAAAATTTCCAATTTTGCGCTAAAAAGAATCAGATTTTCTGTTGTTTTAGCTTCTAAATGATGGGCAAATGGCTAGAAAACATAGCGTTTAGAGCCATTATGTGACACAAAATACTGTGCAAAAATATTTTAAAAAATGTACCCTTAAAGTTCCGTGGGTGGCAACACCCCCTACCTTCGACTTTGAAGGACATACCCAACCCCGGTGAAGGTGCTCACATTTCACCCTTAAAATGACCGGAAAGGTTGAGAAATGATTACTGGAAGCTTTTTACGAAGCTTTTGGCATTTTAACGATACCGGAAGAAAGTTCACTAAACCCCCTGGTAAGACGAGAGTTTTAAACGTTTCTATGAAATTGCCACAAAAAGTTTAAGCCCACAATTGTTTCATTTTTACTAAAAATGTCACTTGACCACAGATTTCTATTTATAACCTAGATAGTAAACGCCAACTCAAAGCCGTAACCATCTTTTCCCGCAGTGCGTACTTATTACCTAGGGGGGGGCGTGGTGTACCAAGTATCAATATTCACTGATTGCCATAGCGTGGCGGTTTTTTTGGGCGGGGTGTTTTTTTTTTTTTTTTTTGATGTACCAATTTATTTATATCACGCATTTCGCATAGAACGAGTCCGTTTTCAGGCCACAGTTAAGGCGCCTGGAGTACGCGTGCGAGGTTCGAATGGATACCTCGAATGATATTATTTACGGCATCTCGTTTTCTATATATATGCATTGACCCATTTCCTTTTATAGCATCTGTGTTAGTGTACAACCTGGGTTCTGATGAATATGCAGTTGCATATCCAATTATCATGTAGGCCTAACCACATTGATACAGGATTGGAACTAGGAGGGGGACCGATATTTTGTAAGTTATAGGGGGGGGACCTGAAATGGTATGGAAAAATGAATGGGGAATCCGAAAAAATCAGGTTAAAAAACTTGAAATCGCCCACTCCCCCCCACTGCCGTAAATGACGATCGCTCCATACGATAAATACCTTGTTTTCCGCTTGGAAGGTTAGAAATACAATAATTGCTTTTATTATAAAAATAATGTTCTCATAATTTTTGAATAAGATAATATTGTAAAATATTTGATCGATTAACCTAAGTTAATTAAAAGTAAACTGCGCATACTTCATGTGTAGTTAACGTATTCACATATTCTTAATCCTAACTATAGAAATAAAAAAAATCCAAACAAAAGAAAACAAACAAACAAGCACACTATCCAACCAAGCAACAAACAAACACAAAACTGGACGTAGAAAGGCAAATAAATAAATAAAACAATAAAGCTGAAAGCTGAATATCGTGTCACATTTGTTGCCAGCAATCGCAATTGCACCGATGTGGCAGGAAATATCAAGACTACGTTTCGCCAATGTCTGCAATGGTCGTATTGGACGCGTGGTCTTGGGATATCGGGTTGGCGCAGCGGGGTTGGTACATTTTGTGACCCCACTTTGTCTGCTGCTAGTTGAATTGAGCAGCCTTGGCGGAATAAGTGCAGGGAATACTGTACTTTATTCCGTCAAGGCTGCTGAATTCAACTGGGAGCAGAAAAAGTGAGGCCACAAAATGTACCAACCCGGCGCAGCGTATCTTCCCTTGCCTTTCACCGGCAGGGGCTCGTTCTCAGCGGCTTTATGTGAATTTGGTTTCTCGATCCATACTCGTTTCCACAGGTTTTCTCCGGTTTCCTCCTGCTTCTAAAATCGAGCTTCTCGGCATAAATCTGTTCTGGTACATGGTTTCTCTGATGTGCTGAGCGCCTTTCATGGCTGCCGCACAGCGCATTGAGCATGTTTACGTGGATATGTCGCGCGTTAAAATATTCAAATTATTATTATTATTATATCTCATTTATTCTTATGAAATTATTGCTTATTAATAATTTTATTCTTCTACTAGGTGCTCTATGCAAGTTTCCTTTATAAATGGACGCAATTGGTTATTTTATTTAACAGAGAGCATGCTAGTTTACGGTTTCAAAAACAAAATAATGAACGAGTAATAAATTTTACTTGATAATACCATAGAATATACATTTTGTTTTCCAGCTAATACCTTTTCAAGCCATCGTTTTCTTTACTTACTATAAAACAACGTTACAAAAGTAAATTTGATGACACAAGATTTCTTCTTACTGAAGTAGAGATGATGTCTCATGACCACCCCTACTCCCGCCCCCCAAATAATGTGTTATTCACTATTGCATTATTCGGGCCAATGCTAGAACAACATTATATAGGCCCGACATTATAATGTTGCCCCGACATGAAATGGCCAACGTTGGGCCGGAGGCAAGAATAACGTTAACGTGTATGTTACAAGTTGGCAACCAAGCGTCGTTCGTTCATTGGGCCAACGTTGGCCCAACTAAGATTTGCTCTCTCCTCTGAGTTAAAAAGCCCACAGCTCTTTGTTGAGTAAATTTGACTCAACAAAGGGTTTGAGTAGCAGTTTTACTCTTCCTGTAGTCAAACATGTTCTCAGTAAAAGATGTCAATATTTGAATCAAAATTTGTTGAGTAAAATTTTATTACGCTTTATCAACAGTTGAGCTGTGACATTTTTTACTAACAGGGTGATAAAAACTTACTCAAACCACAAGGAGTAATATTTTATACGTATTTGCGTAGATTACCTGCGCAACCGTTGAGTAACATGTTTTGACCAAATGAGTTGAGCACATGTTTCGTCCAAGTTGAGCCACATTAATTTTATCAATTGACCATGGGGAATACTGTGAATACAGTATAAAGCAAGCCGTTATTTCATCAGAAAAGTACAGGTTGTCACCAGGTTGAGTGTAAAATGGCTTGTTCAGTACACTTCGAAACTTCCAGACATTGTTGACTGATTTCTGTAATGAATACTATTTCAAACAAAAAAGGAAACGAAGGCAAGCTAAGATTATTAAACTTGGTATGTCTTGGTATTTAAGAAATAACACAAAATCTACAAGAACATATTTCATTACTTTAACCTTTCTTCGAAGTCCCTGGTGGTTCAAAATCATGATATGTAGATGCACCGCACGTCGTGTAGTCGTATACCGATGTACATGCATCAGTAAAAACTAGAGGTTATAAATTTGTCAGATAATTGTAAATACCATGCTGGCATAAATACAACCTATTATGTTTACTGAGCAATTATAGCGAATCCACATGAATACACAGGCTCACCAGTATTACAGCATCAGTCACTCGGTGAAAGGTTGCCGGATTCTGAGCGCGTGAATATCATGTACCGTAGACATCGCTCAGGTTACGCCGAGGAATCTCACCAAACTCCACAATCATGACAAGTCCATTGCATCACTACAATAATAATTATTATATCATGATTATAAGTTGTTGGTGTAAAATATAAGAATGCCAGAGGGCCAGCACCCCAGTTGTCCTCAGCCGTTAAATGTACCGCGGAAGTCTTGGGCTGCACGTATATGGGGTCGTCAACGTTGCGTAAGATCAGACTCAAATTGGGGTTCAGATTATCAACCTCGTCGTGGTGAACCCCGGTAAATGATCTTTTCAGGCGAATGATAATCAACTGAGGCTACGCTAACATCTGTTGTCTAGCTTTTTTAATTCACTGTCTTTTTAAATTCACTGCTGCGGTTTTATCTCACTGGATTTTAATCATGCCCCGCCAGGAGGACACTATTGATGCAAGTCTGGCAAACGTGCCCTTATAAGGGCAGGCATCAGCAGATGTCAAGTCAGATGGCATCTCAGTCCTCAAACTAAACGTGGAAGGTCTCACTAGGGCAAGAAACTCATCGAAACACCTCGAACACATGCATAAAGTCACTGCGATCTCCTCCAATAGGGACACACGCACTGACCGTTCATCTCTGAACATCTGCGGCTACACCATAGCTGCACACACCATAGAGCGACTACCCACGGGATTGCACCTTTGCTTGTAACTCAGCCCAATGGAAACAATTGCAAACATCACCTGCAGACTCAACCCTGAATGGGCAACGGACCAAATTGCAGGTGGCATGTAACAAAATGTCTTACAAGCCACACGAAACCATTCGGCTCCAAGCAGACTCCTACAAACTTATGGTGCACCCTGTATTACGCTGGCTGAGACTTAAACCAGTCATAGCATTAACTGGGTTACAGGAAAACCAACCCTGAGGGAGCTACACTAGAGGACTGGGCCTCAAAATCTGGTGTACAACTTTTGCACGACCCAATGCAAATACCAGACACTTCAACTTGGTAGTGGCCTACGTCTACAAACCCCGACCTTGCTTTTGCAAACATGGCAAACCCATCTCATTCCCCGTACTGTTCTCGACCGCTTTCGACTAAGTCCAAACACAGGGACCATTCACTTATCGCTCTAGGAGAGCCTTCTTAAGCCTGTACCAACAAAAGCCAGTGAATGAAAAGGTGAACTCCGCAAGGCAGATGGGACCAGTTCAAGAAAAACATGGTGTGATTCAGAAGTGCCCAACCTCCCGACACCAACCTCCTCCAACTGGACAAATTCTTACACAACGGCACTGTGTCAACGCTTTATTAATATAGCAAAAGAAGAACATCCCACGTGGCTGCCGTCGCAGTTAGATCCCATCCTGGGATTGGAGGAATGTTATACTCTGTACAATGATTTCCTGAATTTCTGCACCCGGGGAAGAAGAAGCTTATCCAAGGCATCAGATCTGACAATCTGCTTGAAGAAGGGAAACGCCGTGAGCGCTGGGAGGGACAGTCCAAGGAAATCGACTTCACCCACTCCAGCAGGAGGCCTGGAAGCTATAAACCGCCTCACAGGCAGAATTTCCAAACCATCTGAAATGTCCAGTGATGCCAACTCAATTTGCCTGAGCAACGTCTCCGCAAATTGGTGTTTCAACAGAACATAACATAAGCATTATATAGCGCTTTTAATTAATGCAACACGAGGCCAATGTAACAGTCAGAAAAGCAGAAGAAAGAAACAATAAATAACAGGGAAAAGTTGGAATTCATACATTAGGATAGATATGTTTGAGATTGTTCTTGAAAACGTGAATACTTACTAGTTGGTCTGAGTGATTGTGGCAAGTGGTTCCCAAGTGTTGGTGCTAACGTTTGCAAGGCTTTTGTCAACTGCTGCAGTATAAGTGCTCTACAAT
The DNA here is from genome assembly GCA_023653785.1 of Ophioderma brevispina. NCBI lineage: Eukaryota > Metazoa > Echinodermata > Ophiuroidea > Amphilepidida > Ophiodermatidae > Ophioderma > Ophioderma brevispina. The sequence continues at coordinate 124,053 of JAMKCH010066733.1, forward strand.
AAGTTGGTTCTGTCTTGTGGTGAAAGGAGATATGTAGTGCCAATTGAAGGTCTATACAAATGGAGGAGATTCCTCAGATAAGCAGGTGATAGGTCATTGAGTGACTTAAAATAATAAAAGAATTTTTTTTATTTTTTTTATTTTTTTTCATTTACAGGTAGCCAGTGCAATTCATTGATGAGTGGGGTTGGGTTCACGGTATCCTGCATTTTAAAATCAGCCGCGCCAGACAGGTCTGATTTTCTTTAGTTTATGAATGTCCTTGGATGAAATGCCATATAAAGAAGTGAGTTGGGAATAATCCAATCGTGAGGTTATGAGTGATTCTACAGCATGGCTTACAATATCGGGTGTCTATGTTTTTTACGGATCCTCCCTATGTTCTGAGATGAAAGTTAGAGAGCGACAGACAGATGTGACAATGATATTGGACATTGTCATGGTAGAGTCAAAGATACTCCGAGAGGCAGCACTGTTAGATGGTGTTATGTTTCAAGAACATTGACAACGGAGGTCAACACTCGCTCTGTCAAAAACGAGATCACCAAACGTCGTCGAGCCCCCGGCCGTGGACGGGTCACTTTCATCATCCTTCTCACTCAGATGAGCTTACCTCTGATATCAGCCAATCAAGAGTGGAAAGCCCAGGGGCAATGTAACCTTACCAGCAGAGGGCAATTTCTGATGCTGATTTGTGGCCACGATGTCTAGATTGGCTCCATGAATTCTACACATGTTGCCTACCAACCAGTTCCTACCCAAGATATGGAGAGAGCTCCTTATCATAGCACTCCCCCAACCAAACAAGCATGTCGACAACCATAAGAAACTAACGGCCCAATATCACTACTGTGTGATTCCTTCAATCTCCTTGATCCTGGCCCGTCTGTGGCCAGTTATCGAATCCCATCTGCTGACGAACAAGCGGATTTCGCCGTGGCCGGAGCAGCACTGTCCATCAGATGTAAACACTCCACAAATGAATTGAGGAAAGGCAGGCGTCATCTGGTGGACCTTACTGCAGAAGACGAACCGGGTGGGCACCCGCCTGACAACTCAAGATTCTAGGACCATACCCGGACCTCACCTTGTGGACACTTCATAGTAACTGATTGCAAAAACGGGCTTTTTCTCAAGACAGTGATGGCAGAGTAGTGCGTCTGCGTCGTCTGAGGAACGGAGTACCACAAGGATCTGTAATGGCTCTATGCTGTTCAATTGTTATATCAGCCGATTGACCTCAAACAAAATTCTAGGACAATATGGCTACGCCGACGATTTTGTCCTTCTCCACTCGGACAGCAACTGGACAGAAGTAGAAAACGACACTTACTACGGACATGGCCCTACTTGCAGAGATCTCAAGACCCTGGAGATGGAGCTGAGCGAAGCCCAGACCACCGCTACTGCCTTCCACCTCAACATCAAAGAGGTTCATCGCCCAGCTTCAAATAACCTCAATGGAGCGCCCTTGCCATACAATCCTACACACCTAATTGGGAGTGAAGCTTGACCGGCAGCTTACATTACCGTCAGCACCTCGAGTCCGTATGCGCCAAGGTTCTTCGGGAAGAACTCCTGTGCCGACTGCTGGATCTTCTGGGGGCCAGCCCAACGACCCTACGCACCACTGCCCCCTTTTGGCTCTTGGTCTACAGCACTGATGAGTATTCCGCCCCAGCATGTTCAAAAGCTCTCACACAAAGAAAGCTGGACACAGTCACTCAAGAGTCCTTGAGAACCATCAACTGGCTGCCTCCGTCCACTACATCTGAAATTCCTACCAGTGCTTTCAGGGATTGCACCGGCGCACTCACGGAGAGGAGAGACACCAAACGCACAAACTGTGAATAAGGCCCTGCGGACAACAAGCACCTGCTGAATAAACATGTCAAAGAATCACACAAAAATCGGAGACCGAGACTGCGCTCTCGCCAAACATTTCTGCCGAACACGCTGCTGAACTCTCCAGTTCCGACCATTCAACATCTTACAGACATGACACTGCCTGTAGATACCCGAAGACCAGATCAACTCTGCATCACACCTAAGACAGAAATACCACTGGCAGCAATCTCCCACGCAAGGAATGGGTCACCTGAACAGGATTCGCACAGGAGAAGCGAGGTTCTCAGCCAATTCAATGCAAACATGCACGATGGGGGCTGCGGCATCGCAGGGCCTGCCAATGTGGTTTACCATCACAGACTGGGATCAAATTCACGAAGTGCACCTACCCTTCGTCACCGGTTGGACTCAGATCTCAAAACCCCAACCAATCAACAGTGAGTTGGCGCCAACGCTCGCATATTTGAGCTGCTGCCTCATACGCAAGAAGAAGAAGACTCAACACGGTGTAATTTCTGATCCGTACTGCGTCAAAATACTTTGTCACGCAACGTTGAGTTAGATTTAACACACCTGCTTTACTCAACATGTACTTGCAAGTTTTGCTCGGGTGAAGAGTAAAGCGAAATGTGTGTGTTTACTCCATGTTGATAAATCTTGATCACTTTTACTCAAACGGGTTTACTCACAGCATGAGTAAATAGTTTTAGAGTGTATTTAATAAAAATCTAGGCAGAAATGCGTAATCAAAGTCCTTATCTGGTTTCTTATCCCTTTGATCCTATTAATGTACATCGCCTATCCGTCTGACTGCTATTCCGATAGGGAAAAACGATGGGCACCTTCGACTAACAACTATTTATAAATGATATCTATCATTCGACCCAACCCAAGCTCAGTTGGAAGAGCGCCGTTTCTAGTAATACGGATGCGGTCGCTGGTTCGAATCCGACCGAGCGCACATTTTTCCTTCCCCAACACTCGTTGCGCTGGCTCTCATGGAAAGATGAAATATATTCATACGTTTTTTCAACCTGGAGAACTAAGTAGTTAAAATTAAAAACAAATTATCAATTGCATATGTAAATACGTACCCAATGCTATCCCGTTAGGACACTAAGCGATTGGAATCCTTTCGACCTAACACTATAGATGATATCTATCTCTACTCTACCAACACAGGCTTGATAGATAAGTTGGAAGAGCGCCGCGTTGTTCTAGTAATACGGAGCAAGCAAACTTTTTTCCAACACTTGTGTACGCTGGCAATCTCCAGGTAAAAAAGTTCGTCTCCTTCTAAGGATTAGAAAAAGTATATATATATTTGCCTAGGTTCCAACCGTTAGTTACAGCGCTATAGCTCCATAATGATTTAAGGTCATCCTGGAGTAAAATTTAGCCAATGCTCAGATTTGTTGAAACCGGTGACAAGTTGTTTGGTATTGTCTCTTTGGATCCAAAAATGTACTAGTTTACAGTGTGTGACATTCGGTTGGCTAATTACATAACAAAATGTGTGAAGGGTCTACATGGTTTATGGGGTCACCAAAACTTTATACCTGGTTGTTGCAATTGTGATATCACAAAATCAGTTAAAATGCATTTTCTGTTTTGACAACAGGAATAATTTAACACTGCCTTTAACAACACCTGATCATTTCCCTCTAGGGTAACCTTGAACCATCATGGGGCTATATACCGCTTTAACTAAAGGCTGCAACCTAGGCAAATATATATTTTTTTCTAATCTTTATAAGGAGATGAATGCGTTAGTGTACAGTAAAACACAATTTGACTCGATTTTAAAATTTTCCCTGTACTAGCAGTTCGAAAATATGAACCCCATAATTTTTACATGAAAATCCTACGGGAATTCACACCATATTACACTATATCTGCATATACTAGGTTACACCATGAATACACCAAAATGCTCTGGGCTGCCAGGTCAATTTAGGCAATATGCTGGAATTTTACACTGTATATTAAAAACAATATCGCTGAAACCTCTTGGGTTTACGAATTTTCCGTATATGCAAATGGGGTATTGGGCGGAAAGTCAGTATTTGTAACGGGATCCATAAAATAATACACGCTTTCTAAGATATACCTTAATTTACTTATGTGTATGAAATAACGGATGTATTCAATATTATTGTTTTACCTGTTCTTTCACAACATCGTTCTCCGATCCATCCGTCCATAGAAGTGCAGCTAAAGCTCTCGCCTTGGGATGTACATTTTAGAGAGTTCATGCATGGATAGGAGATGCATTTACCTAGAATATTGAAATAAAATTGTACTTATATTATCTTATTTATATTATTATTTTTTTCAGTGAGACGGTACAACGAGTCTCAATACTTGAAAAAAAATATTTGCCACGGATGAAAGAATATTCTCAAAAGAATAGCTAAGGCCACTGGTTTAAACACATTTACGCAACACGAACAAACTTATTCGTAACAATTACAATGAAGAGCGCAGCTCATTAAAATCTTATTAGACCTACAGGTGGTCAAAATTATAAGCGCAATGATATGGGAAAATCCGGGATGTCTCGGCGATTGGAAGCTGAAAACAGAATTCAAATCAGACTTTCCGTTGGTGAATTTTGGTGTGGTTTTTTTTGTGTTAGTAAAGTTGCGCCATGAGTCAATCCCAAAAATTGGGGTTGAAAAATACTCCTAAATAATCGTTATTATGCGGCCGATATAATGGGATAGTGAGAGTACTATCTGTGTCGTGTCAACTTGGTCAATTCTGAACCACATGGCTCATCTATGCAGGGTGACATGAATGTTTACTATACTGACATTGCAAATATGCATGGCGATTTTCCGGCAGTGGACCAGTTTGAATTGGGAAATGCATTGGGAGTATTGGATTGCTGTCATTTAATTATATGCGCGGAACCGTGTCTTGACTAAGAAGGGTCAGTTGCGGCGCGTCAAGTGCTGGTTTGCATGACACTACAATGTAACACACAGTTTACGCATTCGGTTGGTGTATACTCAATGATCCTGTATATAGGATCATTTAGTATACTGCAACCGGTTCATTTATACTTAGGTCAGTCAGCCGGGGCTTGATCGAGCGCTCGCTATAGATAACCGAGAGTCTATTTATTTGCATATATAGAATTTACTACACGTGCGCGAATTGCCGTCGGTGGACAAGCGTCGGTGACTAGAATCTTTTTAAAGGTTCAATTAGAGTAGTAGTCGAGTTAAAGATTAGCACATGACCCCAAAAAAATTGCCAACAGAAAGTTTTGTGGCATTTTCTGGTAGGTTATGGTCAGCTTAACAATGTATCAAAGTTGCAACAAAATCGAAGTACCAGAAAGTGTTCAAACTATGACCTAACAAAAAATGGCCACCATCCGCCATTTGAAAAACAAAATCCTCATATCTCTGGCAATAAATGAGCTAAAAGGACAACAAGATGTCAGTTCCCACTAATTCTAGCAGAACAAATCCATTGAAATCAGTTATATGAAGATGAGATATCATCTTGACCTTTCAATCCAATATGGATGCCATCGCATGTTGAAAAGTACATGAATCCTCATATCTCCGGCAATAAATGAGCTAAAAGGAACAAAAAGATGTCATTCCTACTAATTTAGCATACCAAGACATTAAAAAGGGGTGTAATGAGCTGAGATATCATCTTGACCTCTCAATCCATATGCTGCCTCCACCATGTTTAAAAAGTACAAATTCTTGTATATATGATACAATATGGGCCAAAAGACAAATACAGTGTTATGTTTATTAAATGTAGCATAGGAATGACATTCAGCTGGTTATTGTCAAGTTGTTTGAGAAGCCACCTTGACATCTTAAAAAATGGGCCACTGTCCGCCATTTAAATAAATGAAACACTAAATCCTTATTTAGCATCAGTCAGATTACAATGACAAATGAGGTGTCCTTTTCTATGGATGCCGGCATTAGAAATCTATTCGAATTAAAATGATTTTAGTGCGTTTTGTCGAATATTGTAGCCCAGGTGACATTATGTTTACAGGGAATGTGAGATTCTTGAACCGAAAGTACATTTCACAATATTCACCCATCCATCACCAAAAGTGGCCGGAAACACTTGTTTGAATAGATTAGATCGGACCACACTGCTACTTCAAAGTTTATCATCATATGAGAATGGTTCTTGGTCCATGTTCGCATGGAATGTTCACAAGCTGTTGTGAAAACTTTTTTGGAAAATGTACCTGTAAGCGTAATGATCCAAATATGCTGATTGATGATCATTGAACAGGGACACCATTGGGTTGCAGCCTTCATCTTTTTATCAATATTGGTAGTACAAAATTATCTGGAAAAGCTGTAACACAGGGTACCATGATGACTTTGAGGGAAAACAGATTTCTTGCAAACCCCAAATCTTCTTGAAGTAGTATCACAACCTAAAAATACATTGGCAAAGAAAAAGATAGGAGGAAATGTCATCACAGAATAAGATCTTCAGAAGTTGATATCATTACACATATGTTTTCTCTGTGTCGTCAGACCGCAAAGTAAAGGTATACAAGCGCTCTTCTGCATATTGGAGAAGTATCAATAGATCTGTGTCTTTTCCAATTTGGGTTGTAGACTTATATTTTTGCCATGGCAACTGTTGTTTTTGTAGATTCAACATCTGGAATCTCTTTTTTCCAGCAAAAAGTTGTTGCATTTGTATGTCTACCTATTTGCGATCTGTTTACGATGTTTCATGTGTGCTGTCTTTTTTGTTGGTCACCGGAGTATCATCGAAGAAGACAACGGATGTTTTGCCATACGGGTCAACTGTGAATGATGCATTTATTAATATATTCATCAGCATTGCAACTATAGGTGCTTATCTCTGTATTTCAAACGAGTAAAAGAGAACTCCATCAACAACAAGTGATCAGTCGGTGGCACTGTATCAGGGAGCCTCTGATGAGGACACATGTTCATAAATGGCCATCAGAAATGGTGCCTTTATCTGGTTACAAAAAAGGTGGCCTAAAAAAACGGATGGCAGATATGGTGACAGTTATGGCAAAGCACCTTATCTAAAGACAGTTATCCAGATTGTGATACAAACAGGAATCTTTGAAATTAAACAGAGCTTGGTCATCATTTACCTTGACAGCCAAAGAAGATGCAAGCCTTGCAAGGGTCTTGACTTTAGCTTTCCATTTGTAGCTATACTAGAAAAGTGAGCCTTGTTTTCATTTGTGTGAAGGTATCTTTGCTTACTTTGAACAGGTCTTGCACATTGACAACCTCACCAGCATTTATCCCAGTGAAAATGGTTCTCAAGGCCTTTTATCCTGTGAATGGAGAATGCTGTTCAAATTTGGCTGTAAGCGTTGCCAGGTCATTCTTATCTCTTTCATATGTGAAGGTGATGATTTTGAATCTTTCACAGTGACCACTATCAAAGCATCTATGTTGTCTTCAGTGGATGCACTGGTACAAACTAAACACAAAAGACAACCCACATGAACATCCAATATTAGGATCACAAAACTAAGTGAGACATCAATGAACAACATTGCTGGAAAAAAGACGTTCTCTCAAATGATCTGGATAGCAGGTTCTATTAAAACTAATTGGTGACCGAATTAATGCAACAGAGAGACTGCCACGTATCTAAGCAGAAGGAGATGCAGATGTTTGAGGTATAGAACGTGTAGTTGCAATGCAGGATGTGTTCCATGTTCAATGGTCAGCAATCGGAGTCCTTTTTATGGTAAAGGCAAACAAGGGTATTAATAGAGAAAAACCTAACGTCTGCTAGAAAAACCACATGGATTGTCGCCGGATTAGCGATTAACATCCTTTTTTTAAGCCGGTGATAATAGGAGATATAGGATATAGTCCTCCGGGCTCCAGTCCGTGAACAATGGTGAACAATAGGGCAATCGATTCAGTTAAGTTGACTCTTCACGCAACATTAGTTTCACGCTTTTTCCGTTGTCTTTATGGAGCCTGGACTATGTACTGCTGGATATGAGTAACGTCACACTGGCCCAATAATTAGTAGCAGGATGTGCTCAGAAGTCATTCCAGGTGTGGGCAGTTGAAGGATTAAATGATCTCTGATGGCTGACCGTAGATCTGGGGGGGGTCTCAAATGCAATGCATGAGATAGTACTGATGCCGGAGACGAGGGTCTATACTATTGAGTTTAGGCCATCGGTTGGCAAGTATTTTCAAGGGCACATCATAGAACATATGGTGAAAGAGTGTAGTGTGACTTAACTGCTCTGCTGTGTTCTGCTGTGTTATAACAACCTGAAAGATGTCCACCAAAAACCTCCGCTGCAAAGCTCAACTGACTGGTGCTGAATAGCCAAGGGGAAATTGTTTCCCCCTCATGATGAAACAAGTCCTACACCAGAGTGCCCCCTGGAAAATGATCTGATGCAAGTGTTCTTCAGGATGTATCACAATGAAATGTACTGCAGAAAAGAATGCACCACAGCTTGTAGACATTCGCGTGAAAACATGGGCCAAGAACAGTCTCAATGATGAATTTTGAAGACGAAATAGTAATAGTGTGGTCTGCTGCAAAAAAGTGTCTATTGTGACAAATTTTGGGTGATGATCTCCGTACATTTTTTTTTTTTTTTGTGTCAATAATGTGAAAACTGTAAGTTCTGTTACTAAAATTCACAATACCTGTAAACACCATATTTTGAAATGGCGATAGATTTTTAGCCGATAAAAATTCAACAGGCTACGAATTTGGACAAATGGCACTAAAAAGCACTTTAAAACCATCTTTATGTATTTCTTATATCATTTAATAAAAAAATCAACATATATTTGCAATTTTTTGCCCATTGGTCTCAGAGATGAAAAGAATCTTACTTTTCAACATGGCAGATGGCATGCCATATTGGATTTAGGGGTCAAGATGATATCTCAGCTAATAAAACCATTTCAATGGATTTGTTATGCTAGAATTAGTAGAAAATGAGATCTTGTTTCATTGGACCATCGGGCACCAGAGATACAATAATTGGGACTTTTCAACATGGCGATGGCGGGCCATTGGATTTTGATGTTAAGGTGATATCTCAACTGAATAAAACCATGTTTATGGATTTCTATGCTTAGAATTTAGTAGGAAATGACATTTGTTTTGTCTTTTAGCTCATTATTGACAGAGATATGAGGATTGATGTTTTTAAGAATGGCGGATGGCGCGCCATTTTGTTATGTCATAGTTTAAACACTTTCTGGGACTTCAACTTTTGTGCCATCAAAATGTGGAGATATGTATGAAAATGAACTGTTTGAAATAAAAGGAACAAATGCCAAGAAACCTCTGTTGCAATTTTTTTGGTGTTAGGTGGGTTACATGTCACATTTGATCCTAATATAGGTTTGTTTGTGGCCATAAATTAAAATGCAATATTTACGATCACCCACTTACAAAAATACATTGAAAGAGGAACTTTTTGTAGAATAAGTATTAGTTGTGCAGAACTCCTTTATCTCAGCTTTTCATATCCAGTCTGCTTTTATCTTTTATTACTTAAAATGACTGTGATTCCTCAGAAATTGGGTCATTCTTCAAAAATGTAAACCTTTTTGACCAAAAAGATATTATTCTTTCCAAGTTTCCTGCATGAGTATTTTTTAAGCAATATTTTAAAAACTCAACACCCTCGATTGCATAAAGAACGTGTTCAAATTTTGTGGTCAAAAAGTGAGATTATTAAACCATTTTGCGATTAGTTCTGTTTGAAATATGCCTTTTAAAAAAAGGGGGTATTGTTGGACTATGTGGAAGTACTGTCACACGCGCCCGTGACCGGTGTAGGAGGATATGGTGTCATAGTCCTTGCGTGAGCGTCAACTGAATAGATGATGGATTGAATGTAAGAAACAAAATTAATTTGCAAAAGGACTAATTTAAACCTTGAAGTTCATGTGTACGTTTATAGTGTGGGGTGAGATGCAAATTTAGCAGACATTGCGCTATTTTAACACAGGAAATCTGCAGACTAGGTGTAGCATTGATCTTGCAGGTTATTTCTGATGGGACATTGTAATGAGAGTGTTTGGAATGGGTTGAGAATTTGGGGATACACAATTTTAGTACAACTTCATTGTGGTGCACATTAAACAATGGTCCACAGTTTTGGGTTGTAAGGTTAAAGGGGCATTTCGTGATCCACAGTCCTAGTCCCCCGACTTTACCTAAGATGTTGAGATTTTTATATCATCTGAACCGTAAGCCTTAGTAATCCACCCGCATGTGCCCAATCTTACGTGCACATTCTGTCGCATCTGTAAGAAATTCGACACTTTTGTATTTTCTGTCCGTAAACAGGAACAGAAATTACAGCCCACAGTAGCCTAGGGACCGTGGGCAACGGCAATTGCTCAACACAAAACCGCAAGATCGGGATCGGCTCAAAATTTTGGATAAGCTTTCGCAAGGATATCTAGTGATCAATGGAATGCAACAGAAGGTGCCTCAAATCACGAAATGAACCTTTAATGAAGTGTAGACGCATGTAAACCAAAAAGTCACACCACGTGACCGCCTAATGATATAAATTGTATTCAAGTAAAAGTTTGGTTGTCATTTTTGAGTTTATCATCATTATTGTAATGGACACAAAGTACCATTGTCTTTCTCAGTAATTAAACACGACACAAAAAGCAAGTCCCCCTCTAAGCAACCTTTTGCACCTTATCTTAAGTGGGTGTCAAAGTCATGATTGGTAAATAATAGTCCTAGGACTGTAAGTTACTATTGTGGAAAATGGAGACAATCCGGACTCTTGGCTGGACTGAGCGCAGATCAAGGACAAATAAAGGCATTTGTTAAAGTCACAAAGTGAATAGCATACTTAGTTGATTGACAAACAGTAAAATTGAGTAGGCCTACTGTTCCTGCGCGTGGCCAGTGATCCCGACCCCCAGCGTTGCGGATGGGGATTAAGGCGATGTTTAGAGGGGGACTTTTGTGTTGTGTTATAAGACATGGGTACTTAAATAATCGCAGAATTTTACGGCTGAATTTTGAATAAAAAATTTTTTTTAATTTTTGACAGCTGTACATGTGACTGAACTTTACTTTCCCCCATGACAAAATGGACCAATCAGGTTAAAAGTGAAACATTTTTTTGGTTAGGGTTGGACTAAAGGGTTTAAAGAATAAACAGTTTGTTACGTTGCCGAAGCAAGCATGGGTTGAAAATTACCCTTTTCGGCCACAAACGTGACATGAAGACATGGCCCACTTGTTTCTACCCTGTGATAATCTTAAAGATAAATGAGATGCCACGCGTATTTCTCACCATTGAACTTCTGCTTGGATCTGTTCGCTGCTGCACAAAACGCCTGGATTAGCTATCCCGTGCAGTTAGCGCTTGCAGGGGCGTCAGCAGTTTAAATTTACCATGTACACGGCTAACCGGCTTTCTTATGTCATAAGAGTCCAGGTAATTTTGAACGTCTGTAGAGATTGTGGCGCAGCGAATGTGATTAGGCAGTAAATTCCATTCAGGCAGTGTCCTTGGATATAATGAGTTCTGGTAGCCATTATTATTTGTAGAAATATGATCATAAATAAGGTCCAATTGGTGCGGTCTTTCATAGGTTTCTGGTACAGACGAAGTGGTTCTTTTAAGCGGGAATATGCTGGATTAAAACCATGGTTCATTGTAGATGGTATGTAAGCGGGCTTGTACGTCTGGATCAAGGCTGTCCACTGTAGATTTACAACATCTTTGAAACACGGGAAGTACGGCTGTAGTCATTGAAGACAAATTGGCGGCTATTCTTTGGACTTTTTCCAGAGTATTTTTACATCAAGTTGTTGGTATGGGTTACAGATGGTGTGAACAATATTCCAAACGGGGACGGCCAAGGCAAAGTAAGCAGTAGTTTTAGTAGAGCTGCTACAATGGAGAGATTTCTCCTAATGAGGTCATGGGACTCCCACCACCCCCCCATTCACCCTGGGGGTGGGGGGGATTTTGCGAGAGCAACTATTTTTGCCAAAAATCTTAGTCACCATTGATATTCAGAATCTGGTTTTCTGCAAAAATCATGGTGGTGGGTGAAGGTGTGAGGGCGCTCTTTCCAAAATGGCCGCCAAAATCTGGTTTAATCATATATTTTGGCTTCTAATCGATACTTGATAGGTATGAAATCACTTGCTGATTGGAAGTATTTCTTGATGTCACTGTCAGTGATTTTTCTGGACATTTCAAACAAAAATATGTTAAATTAGATATTCTATAGAGGGCACTCTTTTTCAAAATGGCCGCCAAAATCTCATGAAGTGACGTTTTTCAAAAAATTGTCATTTGTATTGTTATTCATTTCCCACTTTCAAGTATTCTTGGTGTAGGTGCATTTACAAGACACTTTAAACAAACAATATCAAATGTAAGTAGTATAGAGGGCGTTCTTTTCAAAATGGCCGCCATAATTTCCACAAATTATGTTATTGACTTAACACATTGCACCAAGTTTATCTCGTGATAAAGTTTGAAAAGAAACCCATACTGCATTTGTTCTGGAACGGCTTGTTGAAAGCACCAAAAGTTTTCATGATCCACTCAAGAAGCTAAAACTCAAAACCTTTGCAAGTCTTGCAAAATCTGCAACAGTAACAGCCAAATCCAAGAAGACCAATGCAAACAGATAGCTGGTGAAAGAAAAACATACTTGGTCAGCTTGTGCTTCTAGCGTTGGAGCATCAACTAAGTATGGAGAGGGTGTTAAGCTTTCCATTAGGTCCTGTTCCTTGGGCTCTGGCTACAGCTGATGGAGTTCCAGTAACGACAAACAAGTCAAAGCTCGTGCATGTCCTTGAAGATGATGCAATCATTACGCAAAGACCTCCCCAGGATATAACCAGATGCATAATTGACGGAAATGTTCTGTTGCAGGCACAAGTATCCCTACCTACAATGTACTGCATTTGGAGAGCTGGCCGAAAGTATCTTTGGGCAACTTCCTAAAGTACATCGAGTAGACTTTGTGACAGATTCTTATCTTCCATTATCTATCAAGGAAATTGAAAGAGCACGAAGAGGTTCTGCAAGGTTCACTTGATCCAAGGAGCTCGGACAAAGGTTCCAAGAGACTGGAAGACCTTCATGTCAAGCAATGAAAACAAACAGCGGTTTGTCAACTTCCTATTAAATGAATGGAAGAAAGATCAGTATGCACCAAAACTTCATGGAAGGAAAATATTTTTCGTCTGTGGGGAAAAGTGCATCAGATTGGAAAGTTCACCAAAATCATTCTCCACTGTCTCCATATCGCCTCTCATTCAGTAGATAATTCATCAATTATCATTAGATCTCCAGATACTGATGTATTCATACTTCTGCTCCAGGTCACCCAGGATTTAAAACAACAAATCCTCTTTGACACTGGAGTTGGCAACAAGAGGTGCATTATAGATGTCCGTACTGTAATTGGAAGACTATTTGCCACGCACTGCCTGCACTACACGTTTTTAGTAAGTGTGATACAACCAGTGCCTTTGCCCGCAAGAAAAAGTCCTCAAGACTCTCGGAGGAAATGAAGACTTTCTTGAGACCTTTCTAGCTCTGGGGAGATCATCTGAAGTTGAAGACAGCACTCTGGAAGAATTAGAACGCTTTGTTGTCTGTATAGCAAAGCGCCTGTCACATCTAAATGTAAACACCATGCGATATGAGAAATTTCTGGAGCGATATTACCCAAAACCAGGGACGGTGCTCTCAAGCTACAGTGGAATTGACATGAGTCTTCCACCGGCCAAGTACCGACCCCTGCTAGCCGGGCAAAAGCGTAAAAATGCGTCAAACCCGATTGTGTGATTCATTTTTGAGTATGCTGCTTTCAATCTCGTGTATTGTAGCTTTGTCGTACTACGTTTATACGTTTTTATAGAAACTTGCGTTTCCGTTTCTTCCGACCCAAAATTCCGGCTTTTTGGGACATGCGTGACCTCCATGAACAAGTCTCAGCATACGCCCGGTACACCCTGGCAAAAAAAGGATCAACTCCCCATCACAACTGATGTAAACACCATGCAGTATGAGAAATTTCTGGAGCGATCATATTACCCAAAACCAGGGATGGTGCTCACAAGCTACAGTGGAATTGACATGAGTCGTCTTCTTCCTTGCAGAGATTCTTTAAGAATGCATGTCATAAGAGCCAATTACCAAGCACTTATCTGGTATAATGCTGACCAGGCAGCTGCAAATATCCCTCAAGCAATTGGACATGGCTGGGAAGTTTGATTTCAAGTGGAGTGAAGGTGATCTGATGCCTCAAGAATTAGTTGACACACTAGTGGATGAAGATGATGATGATGATGAATTTGTAAACTTTTCAGACATCATATTTGATTAAGGAACTGAAGGGCTGGACTAAATATGTACAAAAGGGAACAAGAGTCCCTTTTTCCCTATTAAAGGGCAACTTCACCTGCATTAACATAGGTAAATTTGGGTATCGTCTTATCATATGACACGTAACGTTGTCAGGGCATGGAATAAGATGCTACGCGTGTGAGTACATTTTCACCATTGCTTGTCGTATAATAAGATATTGCCTAAATTTGAATGTATCAGGAAGAGTTTGGATGACCTTCTCCCTGTGATTATGCTAAAAGATACTATTATAGTTTTATCACTACTCTTGCTAGACTACAGTTTCCCTGAAATAGTAATTCTAAGTAACTGCTACTAATATTCAGAAGTGATGAGTTTTAGCCAAGGTAAAGCCATTTCATTGAATGCTAGCAGCCATTCTGAACAACCCCCTTATTGAAACAACCTTGGCTATACTTACAGGATACAAACTAATTTTGCAAGTTCAGATGCCTTGAAGTCTTAATTAATTGACTATTTTAACACTTGTTGGATTTTGATGCATGGTGACCACACTATCACCAGCACCTCGGCAAACCAAGTTGATACTTTTAAATGTTTGGAAGAAAAACCTGGAACTACTATTCTAGTGCTAATTTTGACACTACAATGTGATAAAATGAGTTATGACGGCCATTTTGAAGATACAGCGTCCTCAAGCACCCAACATGATATTTTTAATCGTTGAAATAACCTAAATGAAACTGCAAACATATTCTAAGTGCTCCATTTTAAGATGTTTCTAGTGCTCGTTTTGGCACTAGTGTGTAATGTAATGGGTTTGACAGCCATTTTGAAAAAAAGGGCCCATGCATCCCATTCTGATATTTTTCAAATTATTAAGATGACCATTTCAATACTTAACCATCACAAAAAAACAATAAAAATCCAATCTTTTGAAGTCTTAAGGCGACATTATACTACAAAGATGAAATTTCATGGATTTTGGCGGCCAATTTGAAAAAATCGCTCTCACGGCTTCACCCACCGCGACAAGATTTGCAGACAAGCAGATGCTGAAATGGCATGCCCTAGGCTATTCAAAAATGGTAGTGTCCGAAAATCCCCCCGAGGGTGAATGGTTTCGGTCCATAGCTGATGGTCTATAATGAGGCCCAGAGTTCTATTGCTTTGTTGGTAATCTGGTTTATATGCTTTTTCCATTTCATATCGGATGTCAGTTCAACTCCGAGAAAGGGGTGATTTTCGACGTCCTCGAGGATATGGTTGCCCATTGAATACTGATTTACGATAAATCTCTTTTTGTGGGTGACCCTCATGGTGAAGCATTTCGAGTGGTTAAAACCCATCTGCCATGTTTTTTCCCAGGTGCAGAGGTTGTAAATATCGGTCTGTAAGGCTTTAGCATCATCTAGGTTTGTTATTTCTCGGTATAATATACAATCATCAGCGAAGAATCTGACATTTGAAGACAGATTAGATGGAAGATCGTTGTATGTATGTGAGGAACAGCAAGGGTCCCAACACCGTCCCTTGAGGAACTCCCGACGACACAGGTGAATGTTGTGAGCACTCCCCATCAACTACCACTTTTCTGATGGACGTTTAGTGATGGAAGTTGTCCGATCCATTGTCGATCCGAAAGATGTTGTTCCTTATATATTACCGACTTGACGGAGCTTAGCCAGGAGACATTGATGGGGACGTATCAAAAAGCCGTGCTGAAGTCCATGATGATGAGGTCAAGCCTGCTCTGTCCCACAATCTTCTGCAGGTCTCAACCAGGGCAGAGAGTGGAGTCTCACAGGACCTTCCTTTTCCGGAAACCATGCTGTTGATCGGCTAGGACTTCAAACTCTAAAATGACACCATCATATTTCCATGGATGTTTATTTTATATAATATTTCCATGGTGTTCTAATAACTGTGCAGATGATTACGACAAGGAAACCGTCCTGTAGTTGGATGGAGCTGATCTGTCATTTTTTTTTATATATGGTGAACTATTGCATTTAACCAGTCAGTGGGTTTGAACCAGTAAGACCGACTTCTGAAATAGCTCTGGCGAATTGGGGAGCAAACTACAGAGCAGGTCTTCAAACACGGGCTTGGATAAGCCAGCAGGCCGTAGCTTTGTGGAGTTTGAGATTTTTTAAGAATTTTGTACCCCCCAGTAGTGATGTCAAAGTTGTCAATGTCCGGGATATTGCTAGGTCCTAGGTCGGGGCAAGACTGTAAATATCCTCATCGTGAAAACAAGCAAACGTGGCGATTTAAACGCCCTGGGCCTTCTCTTTGGCTCCAGATAAATATGACCCATTCACTCACTTGTACCGGTGAAACACCCGAAACCGTCCTGTTTCTAGCCCTTCTATGAAATTCCAAAAGGTTTGGTGTTTGTCTGATTCCACCTGGCACCACTTGACCTTTTTAATGTAATCATTTAATATGTTTTTCCTAATCTTCCCTGTCGATACTTCTCCGGAGCTTTTTTAAATTCTTCTTTCTTCTTTCCCATGCCGTAAGGATCTACAGGTCTTCTTTTAATAAAAGTTAACCAGGATTGTATTCCAGTCAACAATTACCGCCACTGACCATATGCTATTTTACGTGTCATGGTCAGTCGGTAGATACTATATAGTAAATGTGCAAGGATGCAGATACCTTTACTTGATTAAATCACTGAATCATAGAATTGTTGTTGTTTTTAATAAAGCAAATCTAAATACTTCCAAGTGTTGGAAAATTAAAGAAATCGACTGAAAATAAGCCAGATATGAACGAATTTTTCCTCCATTCCAATGGGATTTATACAGTTAAGCAAGATATTGGCAAGCGTTAATGTACGATATACGGGTTTAAAACAACTGGTATAAGCATTATAGGTAAATGAGACCCTTTGCTATCGTGTTTCAATTGATAATGTACTGTGTACAAAAGGTCGACCCACTTGTTTACCTAATATACTATGTAACCATAGCAGTTTTTGGCACTCGTAGGGCCGTTCTACGACACACTTCTCTCGTAAATTCTGGCCAACCTCTTCATGCATGCTTGGACTTGTGTTCCTAGAATGGTTTTCCGATTACAGTAACGCTTCGACGTGGTTAGTCATAAATGAGCACAATTCCAAAATTGATTGCAGTGGATTGCTTATACCGGCCATTATATTACGTGGATTTGTAGTTTTCTTTCTCTCAGATATCCTCATCTGCGTTAATAACACAAGATATATTGTCTCATTCCTTCAAACTGAACGTAAAGTTTTAAATGTTGCGGAAAAAGGCTCGTAAATTGTTAGCAGATACGATTTTTCAGATCTTTATACAAAACGTATTAGTGCCCACTAACGTACATAAATTAGGTTGTCCCGAAAATACAAGCAACATGCCACGCATAAAAATAATTTTGTATCTGTATAATAAGAATTGACCGTATGCTATTCAGTTTTGACCAACACGTTTTTTTGACCCAATGGCCCAGAGCATTAGACAGGGCAATCCATGAAAAAAAAACGCCATTTGTGGGGGTCAAACTTTTCTCAACGGTTTTATGTCCCCCACCCATACCCTTCAGAAAGCTTGGGGGCCACCCAGATTTTTGGCCCTCAAAATCCAAGATGGCGGCAGAATTTCAAAATGGCCTCCAAAAGTACCATTAATTAGATCATAATATGAGGAACATTTTAATTTCCACGTTTTTTTCCAGTGGTTCTGCCACCTTAAGCTATACACTTCGATTCCAGCTGAAGCAACCACCCAGGATGTGGTCTTCAAATCCAAGATGGTGGCCAAAATCCAAAATTGTGGCCACAATTACTCAATTAGAACTATAACGGCTGCCTCTTAAATTTCCCATTTAAACCGTTTTCTTTCCTTGCTGGATATGTTATTATGAAATCCCATATTCCGTGTGTTGAGCTTACGGGCTACCTAAGATTTAGTCTCAAATTCAAGATGGGCCGCAAATTCCTCCCCACCAAAATTCCCTTAAGTAGGGGTTACGTGTGCCGGAGCTTTCCTTGCAAGATTTTTCAGTAGTGCCATCATTCTCAACTTATATCCTTCAAATTCAGCAGGAAACACACACCACCCATACTGTGGTCTCAAATCCAAGATGGTAGCCAAAATCCAAATGGGCCGCCAAAAGCTCCCTTAATTAGATATTAGTAAATTTTGAGGTTTATTATCACTTGAAGGTCACTTAAGTAGTTCTCCTGTACCTATAACCTTTAAATTCAGCTGAAACGACACCCATTATATGGTCTCGATTCAAGACAGATGGCCTAAATCTAAATTGTCTGCCAAATTACCCTAATTTGATATAAGCGGTCTTTTTGAAGTTTTCCATTTTTTGCATTTGCTTTGTCATTTGAACCTTATATCCTTTACAGTTAGCTTGAGATTCCACACAAACACTGAATTTTGGAACTAAGTCCAAATGGTTGTCACTAATTCCAAAATTTAGATTTATTAAGTGTGTTTTCAGTATAGTGCTCTCATCCTAAACCTATATCCTTTCAAATTCAGCTGACACCACCCGCCTAACTGGTCTCAAATCCAAGATGGAGGCCCCAAATCCCAAAATGTCCGCCAACAGTTTACCTTAGATATCTAGTATGTTGAAGTTGAAGTATCACTTGAAGGTCTTTTAGTTGGTTCTATAATCCTATACCTATAACTTTCAAATTTCAATCTGAAACTCTGATATAGAGTATGTTGAAGTTTTCCATTTTTGCAGTTGCTTGTCACTCAGAATCTATACCTTTTACGTTAGCTTGAGATACACACAAACACGGGGGTGGCCAGATCTTACCTCACACTCGAGCAAATCGCTTTACATCCCTCCTTCACTTTACTTACCCGATTCAATGCATCTCTCGAATCTTCTTATCTGCATCATAACTGATGTCATTTTTCTTTCTTGAGAATCTCTAGAGGGCTGAACATAAACCAATAATTGGAGCAAATTGAGAGACCCAGATAGACTGTGTAACACCATAGATTGGATCCCCGGATCGGATCAAGCTGAAATCCACTTCGTCCATATCAGTTGAGAAGGAAGAGGACAACCTAGAAAAAACAACATATTCCAAAGGGGATGTAAAGGTAAAAGAAAAGTCAGAAGCGTCAGAGCATATGGTTTAATGGTTTCCACACATTCTATTGAAGATCCCTGTTGGTAACCTACTACCAAGCATACAAACGTCTATCCATCTGCCAGTGATTCCAACGGAAACTGATTGCAATATCAGTCGTAAACTCCCGGTAACTGCTTTGGGTTCATGATTATCAACCTTCTCGTGGTGAACCCCGGTAACTGATATTGTCAGGCGAATGATAATCACTAGGCTACGCTAAACATCTGTTTGTCCCTTTTTTAATTCACTGTCTTTAGTTAATTTCACTGTTTGTCCTTTTTATCTCACTGTATTTTAATCATGCCCCGCCAGAGGGACCCTATCTATGCCAGTCCTGGACACGTGCCCTACAGGGCGGCATCACCAGATGTCAAGTCAGGATGCATCTCATTGCTCCAACTAAACTGGAAGGTCCTCACTAGGGCTAAGATAAACATCATCGAATACCTCACACATACGCATAAAGTCAACCTGCCAATTCTCCTCCAAGAGACACATGCTACTGACATTTCATTCTGCCATTGCGGCTACACCTATCTGAGCTGCACACACCGAGAGCGCTACCCACGGGATTGCCACCTTTGCTAGTAACTCAGCCCAATGGAAACAAATTGCAACCTCTCCTGCATACTCCCCCTGGAATGGGCAAACGACCCCAATTGCAGGTGTGTTCATGTCACCATGTCTACAAGCCACCCAACCATCGTCTCCTCAGACTCTCTACCAACTTATGGTGCACCCCATTACGGCGGCGACTTTAAAGCCATATCATTACCTGTGTACAGGAAACCCAACCCTGATGGAGCTACCACCATAGAGGACTGGGCCTCAAAATCCGGGGTACCAACAACTTCTATTACACGACGCCCAATCAACAGAACCTTTCAATTCTGGAAGGTGCATACGTCTACAAAACCCTGACTTGCTTTTTGCACATGGACACCATCTCCATTCCCGTACTGTTCTCGACCGCTTTCTGAAGTCCACACAGACCATCACTGATTGAATTTGTGTGTTGTCCATTCTGTTATCCCGTTGGACATTCTATAAACTAACCCCAACACATTAAATTAACCTTGACATTATTTCTTAGTAAGTTATGACAAATTAGCATAATTAGTACTTTAATACACAAACCTGCTTCTGACACCAAGTAAACCCCCCATGTTACACAAAGTTACTTTTTGCTGCAAAATCGCAGAATTCTGGAGGAATTCAATTTGAGGACATTTTGACAGCCATTTAGATTAGTGACAACCATTAGTACAAATCAAATGTTTGTGTGGATCTCAAGCTAACTGTAAAGGATGTCGGTTCAGATTACAACACAACTTGCAACAATGGAAAACTTCAAACTCTATATCAAATTAAGATAATTTTGGGGGCCAATTTAGATTTAGGCATCTCTTTGATTCAAGACCATAATGGGTGCCGTTTCAGCTGAATTCGAAGGTTATTGGTATAGGAGAACCTTAAGTGACCTTCAGGTGATAAAATTCACTAATACTAAATATCTATTAAGGTGCGTTTGTGCGGCCATTTTGGATTTTGGCGTCCATCTTGGGATTTGAACCATATAATGGGCGTCGTTTCATCTGAATTTTGAAGGTTAAAGGTATAGGAGAACCACTTAAGTGACATCCCACGTGGTAAACCTCAACATACTATGATACTAAGTAAGTCCATTTTTGGCGGCCATTTTGGATTTAGGCCGACATCTTTGATTTGAGACCTATGGGTGGGTGTTCCTGCTGAATTTGAAGGATATAGGTTTAGAATGAG
>JAMKCH010066738.1:0-14061 GCA_023653785.1 Ophioderma brevispina
GTGGCCAAATATTGGATGTGGTTTCATGAACACCTACCAAGCAAAGCTGAAGTTATTGACAACGCAAAGTTGACTCAGATACCTGGATCATGGAAGTCAATTACAAAGGAGGATGCCTTGAATGACCTACGTCAAAATCCCCATTAGAAACACTCTCTTCTCGTAT
This sequence comes from Ophioderma brevispina, assembly GCA_023653785.1. Taxonomy (NCBI): domain Eukaryota; kingdom Metazoa; phylum Echinodermata; class Ophiuroidea; order Amphilepidida; family Ophiodermatidae; genus Ophioderma; species Ophioderma brevispina. The sequence continues at coordinate 167 of JAMKCH010066738.1, forward strand.
CTGTGAAATGAATATAATACTATAACTTAGGATTAGCTTTGTTAAGAGGTCTTACTTTTTCAGATGGAAGTCACGAAACTACAGCATATCTATTTGATAAGACCTTAAAATAATTAACGTAATTCGTGGGTGGGCGATGATTAACAGACCCTAGGGTGATCTCATAATCTTACTTACCATGGAAACCGACTTTTAGCTGTGGACAATATGGGGATACCATTGTTGTGCTTTTGAAAAAAGAAAATCAATGAATTACATGAATCTAATATTAACGCATATGGAAATTGTATTAATATAGATATTTTTTAAAGTACAAAAATCTGGTGAACAAGCCAATGAACAGTGAAAGGCCTTATGACATGATAGCACAATGAGCTTGACCTGAGGGATCTAGGGCAAAGTTAGCGGAAGACAGACCATGCAATAGCGCGGCGGAGATTCTGACAACTGCTTCAAGCAGGATTGTTTTGAGGGGTATTCTCGTTGGGTAAAGGACGTCAGTGATGATTGCGTGAAACGCATTGTGCTGAGGTACACCAACTGATGTCAAACTAATGAACCCTGTAATGATGCCAGGTTGCACGTTGTCCATTTCTCCTCCAGAGCACGTCCGGACCATTGCATCGATCACTTGATAAAATGTGTACAGTGGCTGCTGCTAAAGGCGGGGGGTGGGGATTCAATGCTGATGCCGGATGTTCCAAAAAACACGAGAAGGAGATGAAAAAGAGTAAACATCACACAGACAGTCTCATTTTGAATCAAGAGTAATATACTCTGTTATCCAACCGGCCTCCTGTGAGCTGAATCCAGAACAGCTTAAAATTCTCGAACAAGATCTGCAGGGAGATCAGGATCATTGACCAAAACTTTTGGCAGGCTGCGCAAATTCGCGAATTGTGGAAAAAAAGTGCGAGGAGGTTTCTTAGTCTTATGGGTCACAAACTCAGTGCGGGGTTCTCATTTGGTGGGTGAACAAATTTGTAGCTACCTACGCAGCGAGGACCAAGTCCAAAACTGCGAAAATTAAGTCCCATGGGTGGAAGAGTTACTCGCTGTTTATGCTTCAGCCACAACTATTCAAGCTGGAGTCAGTGTGGGTGGCTCAGTTAGTGCTGGATCACATGAAAACTAAATTCCCAGCTTAACGGCTGACTACGAGGAAATCCAGAACGGGCACAAGCCAGTTTGATACACTACCATGAAATGGAGGTCCACAAGAAAATAAGTTGCCTTACCATTGTGGAAAGAGGGGGCCTTGTGACTTTCAATAGCACATTGGCTCTCATAGATAGAGGAAAAGTTCCCCATTGTCAGATACTTTGTTGAAATTTGGAATCCTGTTTCCAAACCACAAAGGTGAGTTCCAGAAACCATATGAACTTGCGTCTTCCTTGCTGACCATCTGGGAGAGGATGAAAAGTCGTCAATCCTGGTTCCGGGGACCAAGTCCAAGCGGTCTTAAAAGAACTTATGCAACTGGACCTGCGTGATGGCCCAAGATTGCTACATGGACTTCTCATCCATTACACCAGAAAGTGGCATTGGAATAGTCTTCAGAAATGGTGAAAACGGTCGAACCGGTGGAGGCACAGACTCCGGTACAAACAAGTACTACTGGGGGAAAAATTATGCACAAGAAGGAACCGTAAGTAGCTTTCTGGGAAAATTCGTGGAGCTGAAAGATGAATTTGACTCCAAGAAATGTACTATGATAGGATATTTAGTGAGGAACCTGGTAAATCCTACTGTGTTCAGGAGTTTCCTGGCAAACAAAAGACACTGAAGTGGGCTAACGTGATCACTGAAACTGTGGTGTTCCATCTATATTGGCTGTGTCAAGGAGTATACCTGATCTGATTAGGATATGAAGAACGATTCGTTCCATCACTGCCAATAAACCAGCAACAATACTGCAGCAAAAGTGCAGGTCATTGACATTATCAATTTCAGGTGCAAGAGCTGACTTGGCCACTTTGCGTTTGTCAGCTTCTAAACATTTACAGTCATCTGGAAAGTCACACGAATTGTTCTTTCTGAAAATTACCAACCCTGTTGCCTCTTTCACTTCCACTGGCCTACATGACGTTTGAGACGATCCTCACAATGGAAAGCTACAGGATGTTGTCCAACGCATTGAAAGTCTGTGGAAGGAATTTCTAGTGCAATAAGGAGAAAGGGAGAATCCGCTCCGATGCTTATCTCATCCATACCTCACTGACCTCTGACCACTTTCATGAAATGAAAAGAATCATCAAAGATTGAATTCTCTGAGATAACTAAAGACCCTCAGCAAGTTTTTATCACCCGAAGGAAACAAGTCCTTAACAATATGCACGCATTCCACACCTTTAACTGGCCTAAGCTGACCAGTTGCGCACTGGAGAACTAGCAAAAGGCCAGTCCGTTGCTGACGAAACACAAGTCGATATGGGGATCTGCAAGAGGTACTCGCTTCCTTCGACAGTAAAACAAATAGATGAAGGATCACGTAGGACATTAAACACGGAGTGTTGGAATACAAGCTGCTTTTTTAGCTTGTCTTGAAGGTCATAGAGGCTTAGAACAAAGCACTAATCCTCTAAGATTTCCACTTTTAGATGCCGTTCATTAAAAGAGACCCCATTACCCACAAGCCGGTTCATCCTTCCTTGATTGATAGTACAGCAAAATCCTTATGAATTGATTATCATGCAAGAGACCAATTTTGGCCTCTTGAAAGAAAATAACGGAGGAGAGAGTCCTGGTGTGTGGTGAAATTTGGCCATGGATGATTTTTTCTTGAAAACCAAAGCACTCTTTGATGTACGAAGATAGGGCAACCAACTTAATAGTTTGGAATGTGTTGGTTGCCATATTTTCCAATGCTTCGATAACATTTCTGAAACAAGCACGTGCTTAGAAGCTGTTTGTTGCAAACTAGCCATCCCTTTTCTGTACCCTTAAGGTATCAGAAGACAACGTTATGATGTCACTATGGGCACTCAGGAAAAAAAACCACAACCATTAACAGTTCGTGGCATTCCAAACACGGGGAAAGTTACGGAACTCAGTGACAGAAAAGCCTTTTCCCGTTTGGTGACCGTTGTCAGATTGGGCCAGAACACCACTGGACAAGTCTAAAAAATGATGAACGAATATCCTCCAGTTGATTGGGACAGTCATAACACTCTTCAACCATGATTGTAACAATGGTACCGTGCCCAGAAGGCGCTGACTGGATGGGTCTAAGTGGAATGCTCCTGGTTCGTATCAGCAGGCAAGGAAGGGAACATTTACCATGCACGACAACGTTTCTCAATCTGAGGGTGATGCCTCATTAATGAAAAAAAACAGATGCAGGTTGCGGGAAGAAAATGCATCAGTAGTGGTTTGTTATAGTCACTGCCAAGACCTTAGCCAGACCAAATAACACCAAAAAATGGTAAGGAAACTTGAATACAATGACCAAAGTTCCCCATCTTTCTGATCAGTGGAAAGAACAAACAAAGCATACAGGAACTTCGCGAGGAGCGACAAGACCTTGGTAAGGCAGTGGGCATGGATTTTTCTGAAAGGGTTCAGCTCATTTCATCCAGCACCAAGCAATGGGATTCAGAAGAATGCCAGTGAGCTCAAGGACTGAACGCAGCGGAAGGAAAACAGCTGTTCAGAGTCCATCATTGTTGTTCTGGTTATGGTGATGGATGAGTGGGTATGAGGACTGACAGAGCGAAATGGGATCATTATAGATGAGTTTATGATGATGAAGCCTGCCTTGAGGGTAAGAACCTTGCAGAGAAGCTTATCAGCCATATAAAGGGTAAAGAAATGTTTGATTGTTAAAAGCCTTCTATTCCCACTTCAAGTGTTGAATGGATGGAATACTGCCACATTATTAAGGAAAACAACACAGGAAACAAGTGGAAAGGACTCCCAGTTGTCATCAGCATATCAAGCTGATCAAATAAAACAACAGATGACCAAATTTCGGGAGAAAGCAGTTGGAAAATATGTCATAAGGACTAAGGCCGTTTATCAAGGATTTTATATTAAACTGCGAGAGGGATAGATGTGGTTTTGTATTTATTGAAGTGGGTAAACATTTTATGAATGTGAACTATCCGAGAGCCAGCTTGCCAGGCCTGCGCAGGCAGTATCACAAAAGCTATGGGACAGAAGTGTTCAAAAAGCCAAGAAGACACAGGAGAAGACCAAATATGCCACGATGGAACATCACAAGTCGATGATGCGGAAAATCGGCTTGTGAGTGCATCACTTGACTAGAAAACCTTTTCAGAGAAAGTAGGGCAGATTTACGAAGTGCCAAAAGGGAGCTGCACTATAGGAAAGACACCAGGGCGGTGTGGAGTATCTGCCAGGAAATGGCTGCCAAACAAACTGATGAAGGGCAACTCCTTGGAGTGGTTAGACGGAGACACATCAAGTGTCACTATTTCATGGCTGCTGTGCAGTGCTGAGTAAAAGGCTTGGAACATTATTGGAGAGAAAAGGCTCTTTGTTTCTCTCGTTCTGGGTATGCATGAGCTCTGGGAAATCTACACTTCTGAACACCATGTTTGGGCTGCAGTTCGCTGTCAAGAGCAGGCAGGTGCACAGAAGGGCATACAGGCAACTCGTTCCTCAGTGGATGACATGTGGCTGCCATTTGATTAAATTTGTTATCATCGATACCTAAGGGTCTACGGGCACCAGAATTAGGACAACTTAAGTACGGCACATGATAATGAGCTGCCAACCTCAATTGGCCTGGGAGGATGTAACCATGGTTACATCAAAGGAGAAAACACAGCTGAAATGAAAGGAATTATGCAGATTGCAGTGCATGCCTCTAAAGGGGGGAAATCTGGTAGCAAACACATCAAAGGAACCACAGAACCTGAGTATTTGTTCATCAGAATGTCCCAGCAGTTAAAGCAGAAGAAACTAATGATGCATGGAGTCATGAACAAACTGCAGGAGAGCTGGATGATATGACCAAAGAAGCAGCACAGAGTGAAAACATATCAAACAATTCACAGTTTCTCTCAGATTATCAACTTTGAGTCCAAAAGCATGTAAGGTACTTTTCTGATCTGATGGCCATGGTTAATCCACCCATGGCCCCTGCAAATCCTGGCTACAGTAAACAGGTGGATGCAGTCAGCCTAAGCCTCTTGGACGAGATTGCAAAGGGGCGAAAACATTATGACAACTTCAGAGTTGTCATTCGCCTGCGATCTAGGGAATTAGTGTCCTGGCTGATGACTTTGTATTCAGCTTCCGCAACAGCCTTGAGTGGGAATGAAAGCCTACAAACACGCTTGCAATCGAAATATTACACTCTGGAAGGGGTAGTTGCAAACAAGAACGGAAATTGGTTACAGAAGGCAGAGATCAAGCTGAAAAATATATGTGAAACTATTGATTAAACTAGAAGGATTCCTTTGATTTGCTCCATACTCGATCTGTATCATGTTCTGAATGCAACAAAAGGTTGGGATGTCAAAACTTTGTCTGAGGAATACTTCTGAGAAGGAGGCAACCTACTGGAAATACTTAATCCAGTGGCCAGGATTCCACGATGACCAAAACTGAGCTTTGACAGTCCAGCAACACAAACTTAATGAAGGGCAAGACAAAATCTGCTGTCAAATCAAAGAAGCATGCGAGTGGAAATCATTCAGCTGTGAAGTGGTCAAACGCAGGAGGCAAATATACTGCGGAAAGCAGTTGCACTGGCAGACCAAACTAAAGGCCAAAGCAGTGACTGATTACTGAACTGGAAAAAAAAGGTTTTCGATGACTGTTTGTGCCAATGGTGAATGAGGCTTTCAACAATGAGTGCAGGGACAAGGAACCTGAAATGGATATAGTGAGGATCAGATACTTCACGCAAACCCAGACCTTTGCCCCCCCCCAGTCCCATGGAAAAATTCTTAGAGATGAAACTAAAGCCACCACCTCTGAACATTCCGCTTGAGGCAGACATCCTTGATAAAGGCAGCATTATTTGGATGATGTGAGGAAGTAACATATCAGTTGAAAACAAAACTTATGGAAAAGGTCAAGAGCATGGCCGGGTCAAATACCCTGGATTTCAATAGCCAGAAACGCCAAACAGTGTCACTGACAAGCAAGCATCTTGCCAAAAGATAAGCAAGTATTTAAAACACAACAACCAGTCGCGACATGAATTCCAAACGTCTCATGCCATAGAAGGTCGTAAAAATCTTGCGGGATAAAATTGAATTTCAAATGGAGAATGCACAGTGTATGCAAATGCATATTTACGATTCTACCAAGCTAATGTTGTTAAACTTGCAGTTCATGTTAGCCGTTACTGTGTCCGGTGGTTAGCTGATGCGGTACGGTCTAACAACAAACATGGCGCGTCTAGAGGCCAAAACTAAACCGGATTAGACTACCGCCTGGGCTCTTCACGACACATGGTTGGATGAAAAGAGCACTGAAGAAGTATGGCAGGTGATCTACTATGCACACAACTGAAAGGAATCATTGCGAAAGCAGTTGACGAAGTTTAAATTCCAAGAAATGAATCGATGACGTTCTCGAGAACTCCAGATGACACAATACACCGATTGTGAAAATGATGGATGACTTGGCTTGTAAGGAAAACTTTAAGGAATACATGCTTATATCAAAAAAACGCCAATGAGTTTGCTTTGATGTGGATTCACCCAGTACACAAGATAGAAGATGTTTTCGAGACAAGAATGGAGCGAGGTGTAGCATGTCCATGTTGCAGAATAAGCAAGGCCACATTTTTTAGGATCGTAAAATGTATTACCAAAAGTTGTTGAACTGCAACTGTTGAATCGAGGAGAAGACAGGCATGAGATGGACACTTTGGATTGACAAGTTCTGGGAGAGAGTTCGGAGGAATTGCCAATACCAGTCAGTACACGAAGCAACTGAGTGACCGACAAGTGGTGGAATTTCCGCAATCGGCAAAGGATTATTCTGGACACCAGCTTGATACAAATATTCAAGCTAACGTAATAACACACTTTGCCAATGAACAAAACACTCTGTCGATTGGTATGGGATTACCTCCACCACAGCAAATTCTAGACAAGATCTGGGGTTGTCCTGCACAGTGTCCATGCTGTAAGGAGCCTGCCGCCGACACCACAGCCGGCCATATTCGTCATTCTGGAAGGAGCCACATGTGTGGCAGCACAGACCAAAGGGGGATTGCAGGAGTAAGATATGAAAGTGGCATGTTATGATGGTGTCTGTCGAGGTCTGCAAAGACCAGCTTAGTCATGAGATCTGGCAATTACAGTGTCAACAGAAGTTTAGGTTTTCGCTGTAGTGCCTGTGAGTTAAAGTGTCGAGATTTTGGAAAGGTTCAACTACGGGGAAACAACGAGGTCAGAACATTAAATATATAGAATACAACACAAATCTGACAGACCTGGGAATAGCTCCCAATCCCACCAACAAGCGTGTTCCAAATATTGGATTGGGTTTATGAAACACCTACTAATGCCAGAGCTGACGGTATTTACAACGCCAAGTTGCCTCAGATACCTGGATCATGGAAGTCAATTACAAAGGAGGATGCCTTGGATGACCTGCGACAATTCCACCATTTTAGAAAACTCTATTCTCGTACGTTTGCTGAAATATATAACTACTAGAAACGTAGGATTAGCTTTGTTAAGAGTGTCATTCCTTTTTTCGATTAGAAGTCACAAAAAATACAGCATATCTATTGATAAGAACCCCTTTAAAAACAATTAAGTAAATTCGTGGGTGGGCGATTATAACAGACCCTAGTGTGATCTAAATAATCTTACTTACATGGGAACCGACTTTTAAGCTGTGTGTACAATATGATACAATTGTTGCTGCCTTTGAAAAAAGAAAATCAATAATAACCATGGAATCTAAATTATATGAATGGAAATTGTATTAATATAGATATTTTTTTAAATTACAAAATCTGGTGAACAAGCGGAATTTTTTTATGAAGTTCCACACTTTGCCTCCAAAGAAATGCTGGATGGGCTATACAATACGCCTCTAACCAGTACAATGTTGAAAGTATGATCATTATTATATAAAAAAATTATAGGGATGCTAGGGCTGCATCCTAACTGTAAGTGGAAATGGTTGCAATTAAAGACAGGTTACAAGCGATCAAAAGGAAAATTTTAAGGGGGAATGCGAAATCATCAAGGAGAGTTAGCGAGTAATCTCGAACAAGTCCGGTGAAATTGAAAAACACACTTCAGTAAATGTGAACTTGAAAAATTCAAGGAGGTGGATGAAAGGAGAGAACGAGCGGGGGAATAGGAGAATAGGAGGACACCATGATGACACAAAGGCGTATGATGACAAGATGAAACACGAGAAACACGGAATTCTCCTTTTGACAACCGAGACATACACAAATGATGAATGCGAAGCGGAGAATGAGCATTACAGCGCCCAAATGGGCAAACTGTAGTAGGAGGCAACCTGTTCTGGAACTCAATCCACTGGTGTACCTAATCAAAACAACAGGTAAAACAGTAGTTAATTACGATCACATCCTTAAGAATAACATGAATGGTGATCAATAATGTTATTGAGCGTTGTGGCGGCCATTTTAATTCTTAAGTTCAAATTTACTTTGTCAAAAGCAACAACCGTATTTGTTTGAAATTAAATTTTAAAATTCGAGTTTGGTTGCATGTTATGACGAAAATATATTTCTTAGTCGAATTTTCACCGCTATTGTTTTGAAGTCAAAATGTTTTTGAAATACTATGGTTTATGCAAGCTAAAAACATAATTAATTGTGGCAGGAAGTAATTAAGGTACGACCTGGGGTGTAATTTACGACAATCACGAGTAGGTTACATGATTTGCTAAAGCTAAATAGGTATTAAATGAACAAATAGTGCCCATAATCTTGCCTACCAAAGAATACAGCGAGTGAAAAACGCTGCTATATTGGACATTCTTGAAAGCAATTCTTAATCTTTTCTAAGTTTTTGTAAGTATTCATCTAAAATGATAATTGACAGCTTCACTTTCGAACTACTCGACAACGCAAGTTGAAAGTGATACGCTTTTTCTATTGGAATGGGAGGTTGTTTACCTATCCTGCTCCCAGAAGAAAGCGACCAAAATGATACAAGGGGGACAGCAGGCAATAGCGTGTGTGCACCTATGAAATGAGTATTATAGGAACGTTAATCCTCTGAAAAGAAACATGGAATTCATTCTTGAGTTGGAAATTTCAACGTTTTATAACGAGTCTTTGTATTGACTTTTATTATGTTTAGAATTGCACACAGCCGTAATTACAACTCCAAAACTTTCTCTACCATTTCTGACAGCAATATTCACGGCAAATGAGGCAGCAGGTACTCACTAAAATAAAGTCATAATGTTGTTATTAGCCTCCATTTTGTGATAAAACATATTATTTTTTTTATAAATTGTGTGTTATTTTGAGCAATTTTAAAGATTTCTCACGGGAAGTACTTGTCTTCTACTATGAAAAAGAGAAAATGGATTTCCCTAGGCTATATGAGATCATTTTCAGGTTGTTATTTACTAGATATATGTGCAACGAACTAGATCAAATTCACAAAAATGCTAAATTTAGGAAATAGTCAATTGTGTATGCTTTGAGATCAACACAAGAAACATTAGGTAGTTTCATGATGTCATTATGTGAAATCCAATTTGGACAGTGCAAGGTATGTGTGCATTGTGATATTGTAATGATTATAATGGTAGATCAGTTTTTCAGTGCATAGGCCAGGATATATGATTTTATTATACCACGAGAGCTATACTTTTCGACGTCATCTTTGAAAAAGGTGCTGAAATCAAAACTAGGATTCCAAATTGTGGACAGATCGAAATCGTGGCGATTATATCCCGGACTGCGGACGATATACTGTGGAATCTGTGTCGTCGAGGGACACCCCGTTCGTCTTGAATTGCTGGAAATTGAAATTATCTTCAAGACTGAGAAGGATTCCCATGGAATATACTGTTGAAATTAGTGATTTCGGTCGAGGGACAACCCCGTCGTCTTGAATTGCTGGAAATTGAAATTATCTTCAACTGAGAAGATTCCCAGTGATTTTTGTTACCCGTGGTTTTATGTGAACTTGTATGTCTATCATTTTGGAGTCTTCGTTGTGAGGACTAATTAATATTATTGAACAGCAACGCTTCTTTTATAGTGGCCGAATTCGTCACAATCTGAACGGACTATTGAAGATCGTAAGGACATTGAGTGTAATATTATGATACGTGTTTTGACAACGACAAATTCTTGAACCAATCAGATTAAATCATTAAATCAGTGTTATTATTAAAAAACCAGACATTTGTCACCAGGCCTATTATTTGTTTTTTTTAAAGGCATATCTGACCTTTGACGTCCGAGAGACGTCAAACAAATGTTTTATGAACCATATGATCTCCATAAGTCGGTGATGCATCTTGATTCCTACCTTATGGCAACCATCGCCAGAATTACTAAGGTGTCCACAAAAAATGGTGCAAGGCCAAACCGAGCGCACTCGTGATGTCTTGGCTTTTGAATATCGCGTACACCACCGATTTGGAATTTGCAATCCAGAGATATGGTTAATATTCTGAGAGCGGGTGCGATCCCAATTGTGCCATTCAGAATCAGAATCAGAATAACTTTATTTCCATAATAAAAAAATTCATACATAACATATCAAAATTCACAAATGAGGTGCATTTCTAAAAAACAACATTATTGATCTTTTTTTCTGATTATCAATGTTTGTTTGTTTCTCCAAAATTCTAAAATTACCTCATAATAATAAAGTAACATAAAAACTAAGCACATTCAATGGACAACTTTTTCACCTGATGTAATACAAATAAGAGCATCATGTTTTGAATAGGTTTATAGGTGTTTTCTTATTTAAAAGCAAGCCCTCGATCATCAACAATAATGTAAAGGAACATGTTAGTAATTGAACATCATTGTGATAATGAGTAACTTAATTGGTTAAAAATTGTGAGAATATTATAGATGTCCTCTTCAGGATGATTGATTTTAGATCAACAATCGTTATTTACGCAAGATGTGCAATAATTATTGTTTTGATGATGTCTGTAGTTTTTCCATCTGAATGTGCTTAGTTTGTATCTACTATTACATTATGAGGTAATTTTAGAATTTTTGGAGAAAAGAACATTGATATGAAGTAACAGAAAAAGATCAAGCGTTTTAATAATTGGATGATGAAGGAATTCTTTTGAATCACTATCATTCCTATCAACATGCACTATCGATTGTGGTAAGTTATTCTATATTGTGAAAAGGGCACACTTTGTCTTCACCCTCTCGTATAGTAATGAGCCAATCACTGGATTGCAACAACCAACTCGGATGCTGTAAACGGTAATTTAAAGCCACAAACCTCGTTAATGACATGTGAATATCACGTCACTATTTTTTTTCGCCTCCAACGAGGTGCTTTTTGCTTGCAAACCCATTTTTTGTGGACATCCTGTACTGCCATTCAAAATAGAATGAATGCTGCCTTAACCCAACCCTATTGCACCAGAATCAATTTCTCCACAATTGTATTGAGAATACCTGTTAAAAAACCAACATATTAAAAGTCTACTAATCAAGGGTGGAACATATATTTTAAGGGGGTAAGGGTTGTTAATACGGGTTCCAATATAAAAGTAATCAAAACGCGTCGAAACGTATGCCAACGTGTTCGTGTCATTTCCAGATTAAAAAGGTATAGTTTGCCATATCGCAGGTTGTAGTTCAATATTTATGAGTCAAATAGGTTCAAGGTCACAATGGGGGTAATTTTCAGATAATTCCGTGGCGTGTTATAACATGGTGTCAAATGGTCGTCTAAATGGTCAGACACCAAATATACGGGTTTGCCCCATCTATAATATTCATTGGCCTAATTGGAAACGCAAGTTGACTGGGGGCTAACAGGTCTATGGGGTGAGGTCACCTGTCATAGCTCTGTAATTCTTGAATAGAAAGTTCCAACAAGAACTTTTAACATTTACATTATCTAGTGGGACCAATTTAACAATTTCCAAACAAAACCTTTCCCTCAAAATCGGACCATTCCTATGAATTTTACACCCAGGAATCACCTTGAACGTTTGACCCAAATATTGTACTAAAACTATAACGCGTAGATAGGGCAAACTAACCTTTTTTTAAACCTTAGGAGAAGCCCAATAAATTTGTACATCCTTTAAATCAATCGAACAATTCTAATTTTTTAACCCCGGTACCAACGTTGCCCCCTTATTATTTCTTACCTGTTCACTAGGTTAATTTTGGTAGACTTTTAATATATTATTTTTTTTGGACTATTTCAGAGTAATTAACACCAAATGTGTTTCTGTTGCAATTGGTGGGGTCAAATCTACAGTTTATTGGACTACTTATCTATGAGGTATATGAGTGCACCAAAGCGGGGTAACTAGTTCGACTTGCCAACTTACGGTAGTGAAGGCCGGGATCGGGAGGGATAACAGAGACCCAACAAGGCAGGTGGCAGTTTAGTGGGTCGTCACACAACTGTTTTTACTGAGCATCTTGAGTTAACTGTTTCATTTTTTTATTTTTTCCCCTATTCACTGGCACACAGTGCAATCAATGCCTTGGAACCCTGGCCTAAACGTACCTGTGCTTACGCATAGGACATGAGAAAAATCACGTCTTTGCGAGATAAAAAGTGCTCAAGGGGTTTTCTTGGTATTAGTGGGATTTGGGGATTCTAGGCCAGAATTTCTACTTCCACCACTGTACTTTTTGGCCAATTTGGCAACCCTCCAGAGAGATTGTACAGCAATTGCCCTGCATCCCCCTCGGCCCCAATTCGGAGTGGATGTACAAATTGCCCTATATGGTCACTATTGCTTATAAATTTTGTTATTCTCAAATCAATGGCAGCAAATATTCGCTTCCGTCAGTTGAGAATTTGAATCTCGCTTGCAAAAGCAAAAGCAGGTTCAAAAGTTCGATTTTCTCGAAGAAGGAAAATTTAACTGCCCTCACGAATTCAATTCACCGAACCAAATTCAATGAGGGCTCCAATCGTAATTTGGTGAGCGAAGACCCAACAATACTTCAAGGTTTCCGCGACCCAACTCTCACCAGCGTCTTCACACACACGTGAAGACTCAGATCTGCCCGTGTTTCATCAGATTAAATTGCACGAAAAATGCAAGGGCTCAAAAACTAACTTACTACGATTTTTGATTTGGTTTGAATGAGTCGGCTCCGACATATAAATCCCTGGTTTTGAACCAGGGTTTTTTCCGGTTATGAATTTAGTATTTAATATTGAAATTTAGTTTTTAGTATTTATACTAAAAAATGGCGCAAGAATTTGATTATTTCCCCCGAAGACTTTGATCAACTCTGCAAGGAAGATAAATCCCTCCATTCACTAGCTGACTAGGGTAAGGTCTACATAATTGAAGATACCCAGTGATCCAAACGAGCAAAGGAGAAGCAACTATCATAGTTCTCAGAGGATGCGAAGAAGTTTGGGCTACGGTCGGTTCTGGCGAGTAGATTGCAGGGCAAGAGCTAACCTCTCCTAGTTAAGTGCCCAAGGTAAGCGTCAGAGCCGAGGACAGGAAATTTATACTACTACGATTTTGATCTAGTGAAACCACATCCCTAGAGTAAAAAAAAAAAAACATCTAGCGATATCCACTAGGAATTTTTTTAGTTATACACACCACAAAATTAAGCTCTAATTTTTTTCTCTTATTTTGACCTACCTTCGATAGAATGTCCTCCAAGTCGTGTTTTTTTTTTTTTCCCAGCTCAATCCCAGCTTGCTCACCCTCAGACCGAGCTCGCTTTCCATTTCGCTGTACAGGTCATCAGATCAGCCCTG